>CANYBF010420426.1:0-21653 GCA_948192965.1 Dalechampia spathulata
TAGTCAACTGTGTGATAATGGTTTTAAGGTCATGTTTGATCCTAAAGGTTGTTATGTGCATAGTATTAGTGACAATAAGCTAGTATTTCAAGGAGAAAGAATAGAAAACATTTACATGATTGATTTAGATTCTATTCCTAATAAGAATGTGGAGTGTCTTGTTTCCATAAGTGAAGACTCATGGCTTTGGCATAGAAGGCTTGGACATGCTAGCTTTGAAAGCATTGGAGATCTCGAGAAGAACGAGCATGTGGTAGGACTTCCAAAGATTAAATTTGCTAAGGACAAGGTATGTAATGCATGCCAAATGGGAGAATAGGTAAAATCTTCATGTAAGGCTAAAAACAAGGTAACTTCTACCAAACCTCTTCAATTGTTGCATATGGATTTATTTGGTCCAACTAGGGTAGCTAGCTTAGGCAGTATGCATTATGTACTTGTTATTGTTTATGATTACTCTAGGTTTACTTTGATTTCATTCTTAACTCATAAAGATGATGCATTTGATGCTTTTCAAACTATTATTAAATGAATGCAAAATGAAAAGGGTTACTATATTTCTTCTATTTGAAGTGATCATGGAAAAGAATTTCAAAATGAAAGTTTTAAATCTTTTTGTAAATCACTTCGTATTCACCATAACTTTTCATCTTCTAGAACTCCTCAACAAAATGGGGTAGTTAAGAGGAAAAATCAGACTCTTTGTGACATGGCACGTACTATGCTTAATGAGTACCAATTACCTTTGTACTTTTGGGCCGAAGCAGTCAATACTACTTGTTATATCACCAATCGAGTTCATTTGAGACCAATTTTAAATAAAAATCCTTATGAGCTATGGAATGGTAGAAAACCAAGAATTTCATACTTTGGAGTATTTGGTTGCAAGTGCTATATTTTGAATACCAAGGATAATCTTGGAAAATTTGATTCCAAAATGGATGAAGGCATTTTCTTAGGTTATGCAACTTCTAGTAAATCTTATAGGGTATTCAATAAATGTTCTTTGGTTATTGAGGAATCAAAGCATGTTGTTTTTGATGAAACTAACTCTCTTGATCCAAGAAAGGACAATGTTGATGATGATGTAGGAATTCTAATGGAACAAGGAAATGAGAAAGAACATCAACAAGAAGTTGTTCCCAAAGATGTTGAAAAAGAAGAAGTGGATGATCTTCCTCCTCACTTAGCTGCTACACATATAGAGCATGATCTTCCAAAGGAGTGTCAATTTCTAAAAGGACACTCCAAGGAGCACATCATATGTGAAATGTTAAAAGGGGTAATAACTCATTCTAAATTTAAAGACATTCACAATAACCTTGCATTTATTTCATAAATATAGCCTAAGAATGTTAAAGATGCCTGAAATGATGATAGTTGGGTGTTAGCTATGCAAGATGAGTTGAATCAGTTTGATAGGAATAAAGTGTGGACCTTAGTGTCTAAGCCTAAAGATGTGTCAATTATAGGTACTAGATGGGTGTTTAGGAATAAGCTTGATGAAGATGGTGTTATATCTAGGAATAAGGCTAGACTTGTAGCTCAAGGGTACTGTCAAGAAGAAGGTATAGATTTTGATGAAACTTTTGCTCCTGTGGCTAGATTAGAAGCTATTAGGATGTTATTGGCATATACATCTCATATAAACTTTAAACTTTTTCAAATGGATGTCAAAAGTGCTTTTCTAAATGGATTTATAAATGAAGAAGTTAATGTTGTACAACCCCTTGGTTTTGAAAACTTTGAATTCCAAACCATGTTTTCAAACTTACCAAAGCTTTATACGGCCTTAAACAAGCCCCTAGAGCTTGGTATGATAGGTTAAGCACATTTCTTATTGATCATGGTTTTGACAAAGGAAAAGCAAACACTATACTTTTCATTAAGCATTAAAAACATGATATTCTTCTTGTTCAAATTTATATTGATGATAGCATATTTGGTGCTATTAATGAAAAGTTGTGCAAGGAGTTCTCAGAGTGTATGTAGGGAGAATTTGAAATGAGCATGATGGGAGAGTTGAAGTATTTTCTAGGACTTCAAGTTAAGCAATGTGAAGGTGGAATCTTCATCAACCAATTCAAGTATACTCAAGAGATACTAAAGAAGTTTGGACTGGAAGATGCTAAAGCTAGCAAGACACCAATGAGCACAACTACAAAATTATCATTGGATGAAAGCGGCAAGCATGTAGATCAAAAGAAATATAGAGGTATGATAGGTAGTTTATTGTACCTAACTGCTTCTAGGCCTGATATTATGTTTATTGTGTGTATGTGTTCTAGATTTCAATCCTCTCCTGAGGAATCTCATTTGAGTGCTGTGAAAAGAATTTTTAAATACTTGATTAGAATTATGCATTATGGATTGTGGTATGCCAAAAATGATTCTTTTGATTTGATTACTTATTCTGATGCTGATTTTGCTGGAAATTTGTTGGATAGAAAAAGTACATCAGGTACTTGTTATTTTTTAGGTAATTGTTTGGTTTCTTGGTTTAGCAAGAAGCAAAATTGTGTATCTTTGTCAACTGTTGAATCTAAGTATATAGCCGCAGGTTGTTGTTGTGCTCAAGTTCTTTGGATTTAACAATAATTAAGGGATTACAATGTTTGTGTTTCTTGCACTTCTATTAAATGTGATAACACTAGTGCCATACATTTGTCTAGAAATCCCATTCAGTATTCTACGACTAAGCACATTGATATTAGACATCATTTTCTAAGTGATAATGTGCAAAAAGGGAAGGTTGTATTAGAATTTATTGATACAACTCACCAATTGGCCAATATTTTTACTAACCCTTGAGTGAAGAATGATTAAATTTCATCAAACATGAATTAGGAATGATAGATAAGTCATTTTTGAAATAGGAGTGATTGGTAGACTTAGAAAACCTTAAGAAAATTCATAAAACTCTTCAAAATTTTTCAGTTTTTAGTATGGCCCATACAGCATTTGGTACACCTGTATGGATCTTATACGATCAATTCCTTCATCTCTGGCACTTTCTGCTATGGCCTATACTCATTTCAGTATGACCGTACGTGATGTGGTACGGTCGTCCCAAATATGGTACGGTCGTACGCGTTGGTTTAACGATTTTCTTCCAAAATCCTCGTACGATCGTACGCTTGTTTGGTACGCCCATACGCGATCAAGTATTCCAAATGTCTATAACTTGTACAACCATACGTCTCACCCATACGCCCATACGTGATATGAATTTTCAAGATATTTTTGGCTCGTATGACCGTACGCCCAACCTATACATCTGTACGCGACCTAAAAAATGGTTTTAAAAACCTCATTTTTAGTTTTTAACTCAATTTCACTCAGTTTTCTCTTAAATTTCCTCTGAAATCCTCTCCAAAACACTCCCAACCTTTCATATTCTATCTGCTTATTCCATACTCATCATTTTAGGTTTATTTTTCAATCTTTTAACTATTTTTCTATTCTATTTTTACTATTTCATTACTTTTTAGTGCCTTTTGTTTTTTCACTATTTTTTCACTATTTACTGTTTTCACTGTTTTTACTGTTTTCAATTTTTCATTCATGTCAGTTCCTACTGATCGCGGTGGCTCTTCCTCAAGGAGAGTCAAACGCACTTGTTCTCCCAACTTGGGCCCTTGTGGCTTTTCTTTTGCCTCTACCATCAGGACCTCCATTCTAAGTGAGAAAGTTTTCTCTCACTCTTGATTCACATGTCATCCTACACTCTGCCAGACCGGTTTGGAGGGTGAGGTTTTGGGTTATTTGGCCAATGTACATTAGTCAAATTTCACGTTTCTTCCCAACCATTACATTTAGTCTGTACCATTATAGTTCCTACAGACCTTTTCTTTATCCACTTCCTTTTCTTGTACTTTCTGCCTCTTCCATATACATCATTCTCTTTATGCTTCTGAGTTTAATGCTTTGTTTGGATTTCCCACTGATGGCATCTCGAATGCCAAATCCACAGTTTTTGACTGTAACTCTTTTTGGAGGGTTATCACCCTCAACACCGCTTTCCGGCCTTCTTAATAGAAGGCTTCTTGCCTTAAATCCCCAACTCTCTACTACTGTCATCGACTCATCTCCTATCTCATCTTTGGGAGATCTAAGTCTAATGACACCATTACTGGCCCTAACCTCATTTTTCTCCATTGTATGGTCACGGGCACTTCTATTCAGTCTGGACGCTGGCTTCAGACCTCCTTCCATGAGGTCAGCATTCAGAAACAGCCTAGCAAGGCTATTCTTTTTGGTCCCATTATCCATCACATCTACCAAGAGCTCCAAGCCTTTCCTCCCATTTCACTTTCCTCTAAACCTAGAGGTCCGAACCTCAACCTATCATTCATTGAGCATTCCATGCTCTTTGAATGCACCACTGCTAATGATTTTGTCATCCATTCCAAGTATATGATCTGGCAACTCGATCACCTGCGATCATTGGAGCTTCCCAATGATACTATTTATATATATGGTCGATGAGCCTTTAAGGTCTGTCAGTGCCTGCAGGTTCTACTGCCTGATGATATTTCTTGTAGAGTGGTATGATCCTTCTGACCCTTCTACCGACGCTACACGTCAAGCGGCTCTCAGCCGTAAATGCTAATGTCACTTCACTGGAGGATCGTTATCTTCAGCTGTACCTGATCCTTCTACCTCGGTGTTTACTGATCCTACTACTACTACTCCTTCACTTACTAATATTCTAGCTCAGCATTTTACGATGCTTACTACTGCTGTTGGTAGTCTTGAGCGATGTTTTGATAAGGTCGATCAACAGCTCGCTCGCCTCTCTTAGCACACGACTTTTATTGATCAGCGTCTGAATCAGCATATAGCTGATTTTCATGAGTTTCAGACTTCCACCATCGAGACTCTTCATTCCATCAGCATCATGATGGACCAATTTATTGTACCTCCATCGAGTCTACCTCCTCCTTAGGACCTAGAGTCATAGTGTCTATTTTGATGTTGTCAAAGTGGGAGATATTTCATGAGTTATTTTTTATGTTCAATTATGTTATTTTTTTTGTTCTTTGTATTTGATTATCTTTGTAAACTGAACATCTTTTTGATATTATATATATGATATTGATGTTTGATTTTGATTGTTATATTGATTATTTGATTTATGTTTGTTCTCCTTTCCTTTATGATTTGATTTATTTTTATCTTATGGCATGTATTCTAAAACAAAGGGGGAGATTTCCAAAATTTTCAAATTAAATTTTCATTTAAAAGAGTTTTTGCAAATTGAACTTAAATTGATTACCAACATCAAAAAGGGGGAGATTGTTAGACCTTAGGTTTTGATGTTTGAGTCACGTATGAGTCAATTTAAGTTATTTGTAAATTTTCAATAGTGTTTTTGACTAGTACGGGTGTACCAAATAGCTTGGATGAGTGGTATGACAGCTTGGTACAGGCGTAGCATTAGGTGGTACAGCCGTACATGAGCTCGCAAGAAAATGGTTTGCCAGTAAACCTAGTTTGGTACGGGCGTACCATTGAGTGGTACGACCATACATGAGCTCGCAGGAAAATTGCTTGTTAGGAAAATTGGTTTGGTACGGGCGTACCAAGTGATGGTATGACCATACCACATGTCCTTCTTATTTTCCAATGGTAGAATTTAAATCCGTACAGGTGTACATGACTAGTACGACCATACATGACTTAAAAGAAAGGTTTTAAACCCTTTCAAACGGCTATTTTGTTAATGCAATCTTTCATATCTTTCATTCTAAGGGTTAGTTCTTGCAGAGCAACTTTGAGCCTTGATTATCCATTACAAGTACATTCAACTTGTATTTATGTATTAAGCTATCAAATACTCTCTTTTATTGTATTCCCACAACCTAGGTATTTGGTTTTATATTAGTGGGATTGGTGTATGATTAATCCATGGAGATTAACTTGTATTTGATAGCTTATGAGGATAGTTCTTGTAAAGGTTTGAGTGTGAGCCTAAAAACATTATGGTTGTTGGATTCATTTGTGGAATCCATTGTGTAAATTGATTGAGAATTAGTGGAACCCTAAGTTGAGACTTAAGAGAAAGTGGACGTAGGCATGAGTTTAGCTGAACCACTATAAACCGCATGTGCTGCCTTCCACAAGAGGATTTCCACGTATGATGAGAACTGAGGATATGATTATTATGTATTTAGTAATTGGAAACCAGAATTATTAAGGTATTGGTAACTTGAATATTCAAAACTAAAATGGAGTAAATTTATTTTAATTAGGTCCTTAAATAACTTTTTTAATTTATTTTGTTTATGGATTTAAAATGTATTTATTTTAAAAGGGGAGTTTTATGGTTGAGTGATTTTAAAATAGTTGGATTTTGGGATAAAAGTATATGTAATGATATGTGGACTTAAAAAAAATACTAAATAAATAAAAAAATATATATATTATAAGATTAAGATATATGGTACATTAAATGAAAACGTTTAAGTAAAGTTTGAAGGTATATATTATATAGGTGAATATATAGAAGATTTATGGATTAAAATAAATAATATTTATGTTAATGTGGAAGAAATTATATTGATGAAAGATTAAATAAGCATGATATAAGAAGTTATTTGATAAAAATGAAATGTTATTTATTTGAGTAATGACATTGAATAAATATAAATTAAGGTTAATAAATTATATTAAATGGTAACATAAGTATTTAAATGGTATGTCTTTCGGAAATTTTTTTTAATCTTATGTTTAGGATTTAAATAAATGAATTGTATAAGATATTAATGGTCTAGTAATTTATGTTATAATATCAATTGTTTTTATAGAATACTATGTTAAGTTAGTGGAATGAATTAAGATGTAATTTATTTAATTAATGGTTATGTAATGATGTATATTTGCAAGTATGAATGATAAATAATTAATAATGGAATTAAAGTTGTTACTTAAAGATGAATGTTTAATTTGTGATTTTATGGATCAGAGGAAAATTCCTCGCAAACCACTGGAAGTATTAAAAGGAACGGATAATCAAGTTTGTGCTTTTTAGCTGATTCCTTAATAATTGGATCGGCAGGTAAGTATGAACTTACCTAAATTTTAACATGTGATTACATGTTTCATTTTATGTTTTTATAACATGAATATGAATGATTAAAGTTAATTTAAATATGATTTCCATATATGATACTTAAAATATATGATAATTCATATCATGACATTCACATTAATTAATCTATGATGACATGATTAATATGATGTGATATATTTAGATGATAATGATATTTAAAAAAATGATATATATATATATATATATATATATATATTTAAGATATAAGATTTAAAATAATAATGATATTGAAAAGAAAATCATTAATAATAGCAATTAAGATTGTAATAACTAGCATATGATATATTGATTGGTATGTTTGTTGATGCAATATATGGAAGTGATGTTTATTTTGCTATTATTATATCAAGAAAATCATATGTCGATGAAATTGTTTTATGATAAAGTCTTTTCTCATTATAATATTATTATTATGATTGATGGTTATTAATTATAGAATAAATATGAAATGATATGGGTTATATAATATGATATATTGTCTTAGCAAACATGATTAATATATATATATAGTTATAAATACAGTGACATGAGGGAAAATTATTAAAAGGAAGTAATCACTTTATTATATAATGATAATTAAATTATGAGAAGGATTATGCATGGTAAAATATTTTGATGCAAATGTATTGATTGTATGTCGTGATTTATACAAAGTAAGAAGGGATAATTATATATTAGAATAATAAAATTATAAGATAAGTAAGGTAAAAATTGTAATGATTTTAAAAGTACGATAAAGTAAGGTAAAAATTGTTAAAGGTATTAGAGACTGTTTTATAATTAAAAGATAGTAATGTATGAATTATTATAATTATTGTATATAATCATTTAAAATTATCTAGTTGATTTATGATATGTCATATTTTATAATGAATTTTTGATAATGAATTTTTGATGATTAATTATAATATGATAATTTTTAAATTAAAGTCATTGAGAAATATTTTAATGTATTTATTTTATGAAAGTGAATCTTCATTGTGTCATTATCATTGAATATATGAAATGGATACTATAGGAAATGGAGGACGCATGAAGTAGATGATATATAAAATGGACAATATGTAATATATTATCATAATGTTTGTATATGTTCATCATAGCATCATGGCATACAACATACATTTCATTTCATGAAACATCAAATGACATATTCATATACATGACATGTCATGTAGAAATAAGAAAAGAGGAAAATGAATGAATGAAAGGAAATAATAAATGGAAAGGGCACTTGGGCATTATGAAATGAATTTCTATGGAAAATGAATGGAAAGGAAAATGATATGAAATGAATAGAAAAAGGGTTCCAGCACGTTGAGCCACTGTAAGGTTATGAAATGAATGTAAGACCTAGTACCATGCGGGCTTATAAAATGGCCCAGTATGAAAGAGGGCAATGAAATAAAATGATTCAGGAAAATAAGAGGGAGATTGCATAACATGAATGCATTCTCAAAATCACACATTATCATTTATATATCATGAAAGTTCATTAAAAGAGATATGATAGCATTGCGAGTGCACATGAATAAAGGATGCAAAAACATGATAGTTTCTATATGGCATGAAGAATATTGAATATGCTCGTATTTTCATAATGTTGATGAGATGAGTTAATACAAGAAATAAATAATGGAAAATGGTAAAATTGGAATTCATAGTAAATATTACATTGCATTACTTATAATGAATTATATACAGTGAACAGAGCTTATGCTCAAAAGTAAGAATAAATATATAGAATATGCACTATAATTGTGATTAGATGAGTATTTCAATAAATAATGAAATTATTTTATGTTATGTTGGATTATATTATAGATGCATTTGTAATTAATCATAGATAATTCTAATACGTTAGACATGGTTATCAGTAGAAGCTCTAGAAAATAGTTAAAAGAGTTTATATTCTTAAACAGTGATAACATGAGGAATATATGAGAATATTCTTTATATCATTCATGTTAATTATATTATGATTTGTAAATTTAAGGAAATATGATAAAATGAAAAAAAAATGGCATCTTATAATAATTACGGGATTTTATAAAATCCTGAAATGTTATGAAATTAACAATATTGGTTATGAATATATTTTGAACATGTTATGATAATGAAATGGTATTAGTTGTGTAACTATGTTTGATCAATAGATATGATATATAATTACATTACTTGGAAATAATTCAAAGGAATTATAAATCCAATGATAAATAGATGATAAGTATATATATGGAAATAAACGAAACATAACAATGACATTAAGTGAATAATGATCCAAATATGATACAGAATCAAATAAATGAAGATACATATAATGGTGATGTTTAGAAGTAAAATTCTAAATGATTATATGCGAGTATTATTGAAATAATGCTATGGTTTAAATGATCTGACTTTTATATAAAGCTAAAGAAGGTGTTATTAATAAGCATTATGAAATAGTTGCTTCCAGTAGAACTGTTAATGATAATATAATTGATGAAGGGAGGATTGAAGCAACTAGTAATGATGTTCATAATGATGATATTGATGTCATTGATTCCTATAATGAAGATGATGATGTTGATTATTACAATGATGGAGGAAGTGATGATGATGATGATGATGATGATGATGATATGTGGTTTAACGATAATGATGATGATCAAAATGATAAGAATCAAAATGATGATGAAATCAAAGGTTATGAGTAGTTGATGATGCTTACAAAACCAAGTCTTAGGCTAATTTGTGACTCAAGAAATTTATTGTCTGTTGATTTGAATGAAATGATGGTGAATCGTAATCCTTCTAATATTGATGGGTTAATTTGGGAATCATCCGTAGAGTTTCAAATAGGCATGACTTTTAAGAACACAGATGTAATTCAGACAACATTGAAATTTTATTCAATACGAGTAAGAAGGAAATTCAGGAGTAATAAGATAAAAGAAAACTTTATATCTTTTCTTTATGGTCAGGATGATAGATGTTCTTAGAGATTACATGCAATGAAGAAGAAGATATGTCATTATTGGGAGATAACATAATATAATGGTCCTCATACTTGTTCTACTTCATTAAATTCATAAGACCATAGCAATTTTGATCGTAATATGATTGCTGGTTATATTGAAGGAATGTTAGTTGAAGAATCAAACATTAAGGTTAAAGCTATAGTAACGATGTTGAAGAAAAGGTTCGACATTACTGTAAATTATAAGAAAGCATGACACGGGAAATAAAAGGCCATTGCATCTTTATAGGGGGATTAGGATGAATCATACATGTATTTATGTAATTTTATGCATGTTGTATGTATAAAGAATGCTGGTTCTGTTTGGCACCTTGAAAGTGAAGATCATGTCATTAATCATTCTATTATTCCCAATGTTTGCTAATTTAAAAGGATGTTTGTCGCATATGAACCAAGTCTTTAAGGGTTCCATTTTTGCAAACATGTTTTATATGTCAATGGTACCTTCTTGTATGGTAAGTATAGAACTATCTTACTTACAACATAAGCTATGGATGGAAACAATCATATATTCAATAATGCCACAAGAAAAGGTGGTAAAATATAAATTCTCAACATGTTACAATGATAGTGTTCATATGGAAAATTTGAATAAAGCAAAATTCCATGTTCCCATGCAATTGCCTAGTGTCAGAAGTACAACATGGATTACTGAGATTTTATTGCTCCTTTTTACAAGAATGAAGTCGCAGTTAAATGTTGGTCAACACCATTTACCCCCTTAGGACATGAAGAGTATTGGTCTAAATACAAGAGCATGCCAGTCGTAGTGAACCCAATCTGAAAAGAGAAGAAAGGGAGGTCGGGGTTTACTTATATTAAGAATGAGATGGATTGGTCAATGGAAGCTCAAAATAGCTTTTGTATTAAATATGGCCAAAAAAGGCATAATGCATAATCATGTGGACATAGTTGACCCATAATTTCTGAATCCATTTATGTATTATACATTGAATGCCTCATTTAATGCATTACATTTTATTTTCTTTATTTGATAAAAATCATATTATGTACCTTCATTCATATTGATGATTCAATATACAATTCTTTGTTTCCAATAATTCAATTTGAACAACTTATCTCTTATGTGTTTTAGATCATTTATTTCAATATGGCTTGAGAATTGAAACAACATGACTATATTCAACCAGGTCCTCATGATCCATCATTGTTACACTTACAATGATAACATAGGTCAGAAGTTGTTTGGTTTGATGAGATATGGTATACCTCATACAATGCTCTTCAATCCTACTTAATTAACATTCCATATTTGACATTTTCATGATTTTCATGTTTTTATATGTATGTTAACGATCATGTCTTAAATTGTAGATGAAATATATCATTACATGATAATCATATTGAAGATTTAGACCATTGTGCAATCAATATCATTCAAAATACCTACTTCGCTGGTGTACTTCATTTAGGATATTTTAATCTTGATCATCATCTGATCATTACTTTAGTTAAGAGGTAGAGACCCGAAACTCATACATTCCACTTACTAGAGGAGGAGTACGATGATATTGTAAGATGTTGCTATAATTATAGTACTTTTTATTGATGATCTACCTTTGATTGGCCAACTTGACCATAACTAGAATGCATTATGTGCATGATTTCTTAGGATTATTCCACCAAATACACAAAGAAAAGGATCAAAATTGACGCAGAGTTTGCTTATCTAAGAATTTAGTCAACTTCCTAAGGATGTTGGTATTGGAATCATGCATAACCATGCCAGAGAGCTATATTAAGATTGTTATGTGGCTAGATCTTTTATCTAATGAGTATTGTTGGTTTGCTATGTTATTAAGAAGCGGAAGAAATTTAAAATTTTTATTTAGAACAGCAAACCAAGAAAGGATCTTTGCATCAAAACACAAGAAAACTTATTTAGAGATTAGATATGGCATAGAATAGTAACTCTTACTTTTCAATGCAGTTCTCCTTTGTTCTTGACCTCTATGCCGTTTATGGTTGTAGCAAACCAAAAACCACCAAAATAGATAGCCTCCAATAGTATCCATACTCAAATGAAGGATTCCAAGCAAGCAACAATTGCTTCTATCTCCTTTCCTGTGAACTAGCAAAGAAAAAGAGGAAAACTTATGGTATTTTCTTCTTCCTCACAATTGGTCTTATGAAGGCTGAATTTTTTCTTTCCAGAAGAAGGTATGTTTCAGCCAAAGGAAGAAAAATAGAGTGGCTTGACCTAATTTTGAGTCATAACAATATATTTAAACTCCAAAATTAGGTTAAGCTGAAACCCTTTCAGCTTAAGTCAGGTTTGGGCCTATCTGTGACTAATATGGCATGTGACTATCACTTGCCTTGTCATAGCCCAACCCAGTAGCCCAACTTGAACTTTATGAACTTCTAAATATAGAAAATTAAGTCCATAAAGTCTTAGGTTAATTTCCATAAGTATTTTTCTGAATTTTCCCAAAAGTACAAAATTGCCCTTTTAGCTTCTTTCCTTATTTGTAAGTCTGTGACCTTTTAGGTTTCTAATATGTTGGCAACATGTTAAATCTTATATTTAGCATGTAAATTATGAGTGGTATCTAGTTATACATCATGATTATCCAAATATTAGGAGGTCAACCATTGGTTTGACTTCAACCCTTCCATATCAGACACCGCTGCAATAAACTCCTTTTACCATCAATATCTCTTTTAGGTTTGAGTATGGATTAATGTCAACTCAATGTATGACTAATCATGTTAAGTCATACCCTAAAATAGATTTCTCATGTCACATAATCTTTATTCCTAAAATGCCCCTGTGAATCATATTCGCCCCGGGCATCCTACTCTGGCCAGAGATTCTTGAATAAAGACTACTTCATGAATCTTTGAGATAACCTCTACTATTAATCTAGGCTGGTGAATTCTCTATTGATATTCAAATACCTTCAACTATGTTATACCATACCTAACCTCCAAACTATGAATGCCTCCTAAGGAGGAATAAATTATAGGAGTCAAAGTACAGTAATCCATAGTTAAGATAACCTTGATATCTCAAGTCTAAGGATACTTGCACTACTGATATGAGAGAGATACAGTTTCATAGACATAGATCAATTATCCATATGAAATCTCACTGGCAAGGTCTCCAATGAGCTAGTACTATACTACTCATCCACATATTCACTTTAGACATCTTATGTCATGATGAATGAGAATCATCCTAAAATAGGAAGTGTAACATGTGCTGATCTTCCCATATTAATAATGTCCATTCTTATTAATACCATGATCAGGGATATTTAGGTATTGAACATTTGCATACAATAAGAATCTCATTCCATAAACTCTTTATGGATTCTTGTGCACTGTTCCAATATTATGGACTTCAATATATAGTTTAATACTCAAAGTAAAACAAGTTGATTTAAAACATTGTATTATCTAATGAATAATGCCTTTATTAATGAAAACGTATACAAATACACATGATGCTCTAGTGCATACACTAACACAGTAAATACCCCAGTTCCACTACTGGGGGCCCGACGTTCAGGCTATTTCGACAAGGACTGACCGGTGGTCACTGCAAGACTGATGGCTTCCTTGCAAGTATTCATCTGAAATCTCCATTCAGATGCCTATGCATTAGGGTTTAGCAGTCAAGGGCTTGACTTAGTGATCTCTGCTGGATCGGGTGGTTCTACAGCGGAACTAGAGGTGACCTTTTGCTGGGTTTGGGTGATCAACCATCAAATCTTATCCTCGTGCCATCAAATAAGTGTTGTCTGTCTCCAAAGTCTGTATTTGGGACCCTCTGTTGGAATGTAACACTGTCTGGTCAATGGCTTGACTAAAAGTCAAAGGCTTAACTATTTTTGATCGTCTACTGGATTAATTTCTTGTCTTTTCCAGACGTAGGAAAACACTTTGTCAGTGAAATTTGTATTGAAATGGTCCAGGGAAAATACCTGAATTTTTGAGTATCAGTCTGCTACATTCTAACTATTTTTCTGGATTTTTCACACGTTGTGGCTCGTGAAAATTAACCTCAGCAGAGCAAACGACATCAAAAAATTTTGAAATTTTTTCCAGATGCCTAATTCTTCATGTGAATCTTAGTGGGGGGTGGTGCATATTAGCAAGCATGCATAATGGCAAGGGCACATTAGCAAAAATTACTTTGTGCAGTGCATATTCCATGATGTACTACGCACATCACTTGAAAATTTTTAAATTCCCCAGTTCCAATCCAAAAATCAGTTTGTTTCCCCTCCAAAATCTGATTTTAACTCAACTTTCAAATTGAAAATTGAACATTTTTGTAAAAATGGTCGGAATTAGGATGCAATCGACCCCCCGAGACCCTGAATCCATCCCGAGCTACGCTTTAACCGAGCACACGACCCGTCACAGCTATTTTGGGGCTCGTTTTGGTGACACAATTGCAGAAACCTTCGCCATAGATTCCCATCGGTCCCAAGCTCCTCCCAAGAAGGTGAGTTTTCAATGACTCGGCTCGATTTTTTGATTTTTTCAAAAATTGAGTTTTAGGCTTGTTTTGATGCATTTAGGCTACCATTGACCTTGAATTTAGTGTTAGGCTAGTACTAGGCTTAGGTATGCAAGTGGTTATCGCATCGGTTTTATGAAAAATGGCATTTGTGGAGTGGGTTTTGCCATGTGTTGCGCACATGACCTATGTGTGGCGCACATGGGGTCATGTGTGGCATACATATCAATGAAAAATGGGCTGAAACATGCATTTTTTACCCGTTTTTCGAGGGATTATGCCTTTTAGGCATGAATAGGTGCATTTAAGGTGGAGAGGAGGAGCTCTGAGCCTCTGTAATTACTGTATTCATTCTGTAATTTTAGTCTAAAAACTGACCTGAATTTTATGATTTACAGAGGGAGTGAACGGTAGTCGAAACTGGCAGTATCCAGGGAATCAGTGAATGGTGCCCCCTATTGCCTCGGGAGATACGTGCCAAAGTGGACCAGAGTTATTTTGGTTCATACATTTCTTGCTTTATTGGTGTAGAACAAAGGAGTAATAGATTTGTTATTACTACCATGATTGAGCGGTGGATGGATTCCACTCATACCTTTCATCTGCTTGTGGGTGAGATTGCTATCACCCCAAGTATTTTTGCCAGAATTACTGGGCTAGAGTGTGCTGGGTTACCTCTTCCATTTGATGCCAGGCTGACATCGTCACGTTGGGCATATGGCACAATCTTTGTTCTGATGGGTGTGTCCCCTAATGTGAGAGGTGGACATAGTATTTCATATGACTATCTCCGAGAGGCAGTACTGACAGAGAGATTGGGCAGGACCATCTCTGCATAACAGTACACTCGTAGCTTTCTACTATATGGACTGGGGTGTACTTTATTCAATGATGCCAAGAACAACGTTCACATGTCCGTATTATGGGCCCTTCGCGATCTGGATGCTATTGGGTGATATGATTGGGGTAGTGCCGATTTAGCTCACTTGATGTAGGGATTGGATTTTTGTAGTCGGCATTGCAAAGACTGTTTTATTGGCTGCTGGCAGGTCATAGAGGTAAGCAGAATTCTGTTGATTCTATTATTGTAATGTCTATCTGAGTCTTGCTTACTGTGTATGTTGACCTTCCAGATCATGGAGTATGAATTCGGGCTACTGCCAGAGCCTGAGGTTCCATAAGGATTATCGCTGGGTTTTCCTCATCTACAAGCATGGAGAACACCACATTGAAGACTTGATTACACGATGGATGAGCTGAGGGAGCACCTCAACAACTTAACCTGGGACCAGGTAAGAAGAAACAATTTAATCAGCATTAAACTATATTGAAGTGGTTTAAGAAATACCTGGGCAGCTCTTATTTTCTCATTGTTGTTTTTTTTTTTTGGAATAGGTGCATCCCTATCCCTGGGACAATATGCATCCGAGGCCGGAATACTTGTCTAGTTCAATGCATAAGGACAAGCAACACATGTTGTTGGAGAGTCCCAAAGGTAGACTCTTCTATCTAGGAGAGTGTGTGATAGATTGGCAGCTGGGGCCAGAGAGTCGTGTGGAGCCTGTTGCACCACCATGCTGATGTTTTGGGCTTTGTGTACTGATAGAGACCCAGAAATGATTACTAGGTTGACTGGTATACCCAGGCGGGAGCGTTTATCAGAGTCACCAGTAGACTATCCGATATTTATTCAGCTAAGATTACTGGGGCATGTGGAACTCTCTACATGTTGAGGTCAGCATGACAGAACTGGCAGGTCTAGAGTTAGACCTGATATTTCCTGAGGCAGAGGTGGACATCGGGGTTTGCCAACTGTTGGTAGTTCTCGAGGTAACGGTGCATTGAAAAGATCTCACAATTTTGGAGCTGATACGGTCCCACCGGTGTCAATGTCAGGTACCCCAGAAGTGCCCCCAGGATATAGGCATCCATCAGACTTTATAGAAGGTCAGCTGATGTGGCCATAGAACCCACTGGTCTTCACTTATGACGAGACGGGTCATCCTTATGAGACCTCCTTTCCGGTGCCAGCAAGGAGTGAGATTAAGTTTGATCCTCCACATACGACCCATGTGAGTATGCTTGTTTTAATATGCTTTGAATGGTCTGACACATATTTTGATCTTGCAGGTACCTCGAGATGCCATAGCAGATGCTTCAAGGCTGCTGATAGGGTTACACCGCTACCATATGTCTGAGATGCTGGATGTCCAGGTGAGTACCTGTTATGAAATAGTTTTGCATGGAAATGCATGAATGCATGACTTATGTGCCTATATGTTTATGCTTGTAGTCCAGCAAGCAAGTGGAGTGAGAGGAGTGTGATCATTTTGCTCAGATGATAGAGGAGAGGGACCGAGAGATTGTGCGGCTGACGGCGCGTCTGGAACGTTACAATATTAAGGTTATGGACAATCCCAGTCCTGAGGATGATCACTCCAGGGAGGATGATGCATAGAGACGATGCAACGTTAGGCTTCCATATGCATGATATAAGAAATATGTAGTTTCTGTACTAGAATAAGATAATGCATTACAGACTGGCATTGCATGCTTAGTACCTCAGGGTTGTTGCGTACCAGCTGTAAAAATAGACAAAGGCTTGTACTGTGTGTCTTTTGAATTTAATAATGGAATCCAATGCCGTTTGCTGCTTATAAATACACCATGCTTTATGTTTATTGGCAAAACATAATTCATATACTTTTCTTTACAGAAATTAGATATACAATGACTCAGCAATCATTGTCTACCTTCTGCGCTCTTTCCCGCCATTGGGGAAATAATGAGTGGAATCGACTAAGCGAGATCAGACTCCAATACTTGAGAACCTTCCAGCAAGTCTTAATTAACCATGCTTTTTTGCACGCTGTTGTGTAGTTCTGGGATCCGGAGGTTCATGTGTTATGGTTCAAACATGTAGAGTTATGTCCGATGTATGAGGAGTTTGCCACCATCCTCGGGGTTACCTGTACCATGACAGTAATGCTAACAGTGTCGGTGCCTGTTGGAGATGCGTCCTCATATCTGATCAGGGCTTTTGATGTTAGTCCACTGGAGGCAGGATTTCTTTTGACTACAGATGGCTTTGTAGATCTTGTTACCCTTTTCTAGCTATGCGGTCAGAAATCTGTAGAAGACCCGTCATGGCTGAGGGTAATTGGATTTGGACTGATGGCATAGTTCTTATTCATTGATCCATCCGGTCACAGAGACTTGTTGATCGGGCCTATGGTAGACTAAATTATAGAGGGTCAGACCCCTTTCCCCATGATTGTAGTAGAAACAATCATTAGTCTAGATAGAATGAATCAAGGCCAGTCTGAACGCTTCAGTGGTAGTCCACTTCTGTCGCAGGTAAGGGTTCTAAGTCGCCTTTACAGGTTTTCAACTTAAAAAAGTCGTATTTTTGCCCTAATTTTTGTATGAGTCACCTTTTGTAAGGCCTTCAGTCCATCGGGTTTCTGTTTTGCTTTCCGACCCTAATTTTTGCCTGAACTGCCCCCTTGGGTTTCAGCTCAGCGGGTTGTTTTAACTTTTTCCTGAGTAGCCTTTTGCAAGGTTTTCAACTTAGCAAGCTTTTATTTTTATTATTATTTTTTTATGTCTTATTTTATTACAAATTTGGCTTCAAGAGAAGCTCAGAATCCTGGCACCACTGGCGTGTGATTTTCAGAGGTATGAACCTCATAGCCATATGTGTCAAGGCTATGCTTTCAGTGAGGCAAAGACAATGAACTTCCAGGGCTGGATTGAGTGGATGGGGACCCAACCTAAGAGCGAGATCAAGTGGAGTTATCCCTGGTGGCGCATACAATATATGACTGTAATGACCTACATAGATTGCATCCCACTACCGGGATTCAGGCGTTGTACACACTACAGTCCTGCTAGGATTTATCGTCAGTATGGCCAGCGACAGACCATACCTCAGCTGATAGAGTTTGAAGGAGGAAGGCTGGTGCCTCACTTCATGGAGCATGTGGAGAGGACCTGGCCTTACCACCGGATAGCACTGGTGGAGATTCTCGAAGCTGGATCTACCACTGACGATGAGTACAAGCTGTGGGTACTATGCCAAGCTTGAATCATGTACTATAAGACATTGTTAAGCAACAACATGTAATAAAGGATGATAATGCTTTGTGTTTGCAACTAGTATTACTTAAGGCTAAGTTTATGAACATGCGTTCCATTTAAAACATTTACATGAAAATGTTAAAACCAACACAGAAGCTCCATATGCGCATCAGACTCAACCTCTGTTATTGACCAGCCTCATGCAAGATTTTCTGATCAACTATTTTAATGTTCTCCTTTTGCTTTTAAAGAGCTCTAACTTTTGCATGAGTTATCCAAGTGAATTTTCAACTCATCAAGCAAATTCTCTTTTGCCTTAACTTTTGTGTGAACTGCCTATGCAGGTTTTCAGCTTACCAGGCTTTTTTATCTTTATTTTTGCTATTTTTCTTTTACCCTTTGCTCTAGATAAAATATTTCTTCAGTCAATCAAGGTTGACAAGTTCTGAGAACTCGTTACCCTCCAAATCTGAGATGCGAACGGTGCCTTTTGAGAGGATTTTCTTAACTAGGAATAGGCCTTCCCAGTTGGGCCTGAACTTTTCATGAGGATCATGAATAGCCAGTCTGACTTGCTTCAGGACCAGATCACCTTCCTATATGGCTATAGGTTTAACCTTTCTGTTGAATGTGTTTACCATGCATCTCTTGTAAAGCTGTAGGTGATAGAGAGACTTTAGCCGTTTCTCATCAATAGTGACCAACTACTCATACCTGGCCCTTTTCCACTCAACTTTTGGTAACTGAGATTCCAAAATAATCCAAAGTGATTTCAGCTCCACTTTAATTGGCAATACGGCTTCTGCCCATAAACCAAAGAGTAGGGGGTAGCACCCGTAGGACTCCTTATAGTGGTTTTGTATCCCCACAATGTGAATGGTAACTGCTCATGCCAATCCCTATAAGTCCATACCATCTTGGCTAAGATGCGCTTGATTGTCTTGTTAGCCGCTTCGACTGCCCCATTAGCTTGAGGACAATAGGGAGAGGACCGATGGTGCTCAATCCCATATTTTTACAGCAAGTCTGCAACTTGGGCCTGGAATTGTACTCCGTTGTCTGACACCAGGTGATGCGGCACCCCATATCGACATATGAGATTCTTCTCTATAAACTTGGCAACCTGTCTTGCCCCCAGTTTACTGTAGGATTCAGCTTCTACCCACTTAGAGAAGTAATCAACGGCTACCAGTGTGTATCGATGTCTATTAGATGCGTTAGGATGAATCTCACCCATGCTGTCAATTCCCCAAGTTGAGAATGGCTAAGGTGTCATCAAATTATGAAATTCAACTGGTAGTAGATGACTCAGGTCTCCATGAATCTGGCATTCATGGCATCTCTGTACAAACTATATGCAGTCTGTTTCCATAGTGAGCCATAAATATCATTAGCATAGGATCTTCCTGTAAAGTGCAAATTCATTCATATTGGGCTCACATACTCTAGCGTGTACCATTTCTAGAACTGACTCAATATCCTTCCCTGATATGCATCAAAGTTATAGACCATATGTTGTTCTTCTATAAACAACACCCTGATGCCAGGTGAAGTTGGCTACTAGCCTGTGTAAAGCTAGCTTATCCGTTCTGTTAGATTCCTTTGGATAAGCACCAGTCTTTAGAAAATTCATGATATTAGCATACCATGGAGTCTCATCTTGCTGGTCTAGCACCATAACCCATTCTCTAAAATAGCAAGGAATCCTCAACTGCTCGATGAATACAAGTCAAATTTGACTCTGCGGTTGCTCACAGACTAAAGCCAGTGTGGCCAAGGCGTCGGCCATCTGATTTTCTTCACACAGCATGTGAATAAATTAGCAGGAGCTGAAATTGCAGACCATGAGCTTCATGTATTCAGCATAAGCCTTAAGTCTTTCCTCTTTGACTTCCCACTCAACCGTGGATTGGTGAATGACTAGCATCAAATCATTGAATATCTGTACATTCGGGGCACTGACCATTAGCAATGCTTCTATCCCAAAGAGACATGCTTCATACTCAGCCATATTGTTGGTGACTGAGAAGCTCAGCCGCTTTGAAAGCATTATTAGTTCGCCTTCAAGAGTGATTAGCACAACTCCTACACCTGCACCTCTTCTGTTGACTGTGACGTCAAAGTGCAACTACCATTTCTAGACATTAACTGTCCCCAAGTGCTCATCTGGGAAGTCTAGTTCAAAATTCTCAGAGTCATCCATTGACCTGGATGCTAAGAACTCAGCAATTGCTCTGCCTTTGATCACCTTGGCAATGACCTGAAGAGTTTTCCTACTAGTAAAGGAGCTGCATACAAGTACTTCATAGGATCAACCTTGGAGATCGCCTATATTTGGTATGACTGGAAGTAATGTCTGAGTTTCTTGGTAACCCAGACCATAGCCATGCATAGCTTCTCAACAGTGCTGTACTTGCATTCGGTTGGCAGTAACTTCTTACTCAAGTAGTAGACAGCATGCTCAACCCCAACATCATTCTCTTGAGCCATCATAGCACCGACTGACTTCTCTTCTAAGGCTAAATGTCGCACCCTAATTTTGGATCGGTCGGATTGATTGGGATGAGTCGAGCCTATCTCTTTGTCGTTTTGCCCTCATGCGTGTCTTGATTCATCTTGATGCAGTTCAGGATTCGATTTAGGGTTGCATTTAGTGTTTTTTGTCATTTTTGAGCCTCATACCCATTCGGGTATCTTTAGTTTGGTTAGGGTATGAGGTTTACCCTTTCGGGTAAGTTGGTTTTTACCCTTTCGGGTATGGTCTTACCCGTTCGGGTAAGTGGTCTTACCCGTTTCGCTCTTTAAGTTTACCCGATCGGGTATGTTCTAAAAACAGTTATAATTTGTAAATCTGTTATTTTGGCGGGAGGAAGGAAAGTTAGGGTTTTCAAAAATTCCATTTTCTCTGAAATTTTATCCGAAAAACCGTGATTTATAACATCAAT
>CANYBF010420608.1:0-21071 GCA_948192965.1 Dalechampia spathulata
TTTTGAGTATCCTACAGCGTGTAGGAAGGTATGGAGTGTATTCTGTAAGTACAGAACACACAGGATAGGAAATAGGAGCAGCGGGCCCTACTTTCGTTTAGTGGGCCCCATCAGAGCACTATTCATGATGAATAGTACCCCTGTGGGCCCCATTGTGCAAAATGGCCCGGGAAGTGGCAAATAGCATGCCAGGTGTTCTGCCTCAAGTGAAGCAGCAATCAGAGTGCATTCCCTGCGTATAGAACGTATTAAAGCGGGCGATAGTGGGAAGCGGGCCCCACTGGCGTTTAGCGGGTCCTGCAGCGTGGTGGACCTACAAATATGGCATTCAGGATGCCATAAGGCATGTCATGCGTAAGATAGCAACGGAACGTATTCTGTAAGTACAGAATACGCAGAATCAGGTAATTGGGGAAGCAGGCCCCGCTTGTATACTATTCATAATGAATAGTAACTTAAGCCTAAAATGCAATATTTTGCATTTTGAGTATCCTACAGCGTGTAGGAAGGTATGGAGTGTATTCTGTAAGTACAGAACACACAGGATAGGAAATAGGAGCAGCGGGCCCTACTTTCGTTTAGTGGGCCCCATCAGAGTACTATTCATGATGAATAGTACCCGGGGCTAAAAATGACATACTTCGCATTTCAAGTGTTTGTCCCCGTATGTGGCAGGGGAAGGTGTTCTGCATGCACAGAATACTCAGAATACGCGGCGGGTCCCACTAGGCGCCATGGTGGGCCCCACCAGTCCTAAAATGTTCTGTGCACCAGAACACCTAGAGAAAGACACGAAGGTCTATACGCATAACAAGGATCGATACCGGGGATTAAATCCTAACCAAATCAACAAAGACCCTAAACTATACGATGGTGAAAAGTCAAGGTCAACATATATATTTCATGACACAATTCAATTTTATATGATGATCTATATGCAATATTTGGCATTTATACTCTATTTTAAGAATGTACATAGAAATGAATAGGGATTACACTATAAATGTGGTTATATGGGTATTGTATTGAATAATGATTTATGGTAATGTATGATGGAATATGCTATTTTCATTAATGTTATTTATGTTAAATGTAGAAGAGAGATATGTGATAAAGTGAAAGGTGTCAATTAAGAAACTTACAAAAATTTTATTTTAGTTTAAAATGTTTATGGAAGTGATGATATTAATTAGATATACGCTAAGCGATATAATTTGCTATGAAATTATGGTGAAATGAAATTATATAATTTTTAGCATTTGAAATGTTAATGACTTAAGGATATGATATTTCAAACGATTGAATTATCGATATATTGAAATGAAAACTATAATATCCAAATAATATGTGCATTTTTCTAAGTAATGAAATAATAGGGTAGTGGTATATGGTAAATGATATTAAATCAAGGTTATTTTAATAGAATTAAATAAAAAGGCTAAAGTATTAAAGTTATGAGTAGCATGTTTTACAGAGATAAACTTGATAATGTATTGATTAAATTGAATAATGATCTGTCTTTTTATGGAATGAATATATGATGATCAAGTAGAGATGTTAAGAAAAAGTATTTTAAATGATGTTGTATTTATGATGAAATGATACAAAAATTATTATATTACTTGACATATTTATGATTATATTTTCTATGATTATGTATTAAGCACCACTGAGTTATATACTCAGCGTTTGTCATTTGATGGATGTAGGTTGACAGTTAGATGGCGAGCACGGATTCCCAAAGTACCAATTCAGCACGAGACTCTATGAAGGCAAGGACTTAGAGTAGATTGAAGTTTCAAATTAATTTGATTAAGCCATTAAATATTAAAGGCAGTAAATGTAAGATTGTTATTTAGGACTAATACTTTCGTAAAACTTAGAACAGTGTATAAATAAAAAAAAATTTACGTATCCCTTGTAGAGTAATTAGTGGTTTCCACGTATCGGAGATCATTAATTATTCTACAGGAGCATGTCGTACCACAGAAAGGCGTGACAACGTAAAAGTGACATTTGATTTCATTACTTTCCTGCCTCGAGTTGGGGAGTTTAATTTGATTCTTATGATGGTTGATCAGTTTTCAAAAATATGTTACCTTTATCCTTATGCTAAATTTTGGCAAGTTTGAAGACATAGTTAGGATAATTTTCAAGCATAGGGTGAAATATTGGGAAGTACCAAAGAGCATTGTTAATGGTCATGATTGATAATTTTTTTAGCTCTTTCTATGCAAAATTATTTCAACTATTAGGGTCCAAATTAGATATATCTATAGGTTTTCCTTTGTAGATTGATAGACAGATAGAGAGATTCATTAGCATGTTAAAGAATATCTTAGTCATTCTTTTATAAAAAGATAATTCATTTATCATAACTATTACATTTAATCTAACATGTGATAAGAAAGTTAAAATTATTGTAACTTTGCAGGTGAAGGAATGAGTCTTGCCATAAAGATATAATGAATGTATACTAATTATCGATACAAGTGTATATTATTGCTATCAACCTTATAGGTGAAGAAAAGAGTGTTATTGTAAGGGAGACAAGGAACTTGTGCCAATTGCATATGAAGTGCATAAAGTTGTTGATAAGTCAAAAGTAATCAAATGGAAGAATATACTTTTTAATGTTCCATATTACCTTAGAGTGTTCATATCAAACATACTGGGAGGAAGATTTCCATAAGCAATACATTGGAACAAATAGTATAAGAGTATAAACCACAATCATAATAATGGAGGAGATGTCAAAGGCATGAGCTACAATAACTTGTGGAGCTGATGACAAGTATTGGTAATCAACAAGTAAAGAGGGTCACACATAAGTCAACTGCCATAATGGAGAAAGAAAATTCAATGTCCTTTGTTTGCTTGCTAAGTTCATATCAATTGGACAACAAGGTTGATGTTTGCTAACACCACACCAAGTCAAATATTATAAATATGAAATCAACAATCTGAATAATGAAGAAGAATTTATCAATGTGATTGACAATAATTCATAGAGTTAAAGATGAGGAGTACCTAACTGACCTTCAAATAAGTAAGCATGAGATTAAGAGTTATTGAAAATATAGTCAACAAGGTCATTGACAATTTAAGTGGGGGAAAATGTAAAGGGGATAGAATTTTAAGGCCTTAAAGGTAAAATAGTCTTTTCATATTTAATTTTATTTATATATTTTAAGGGATATGATGGATGAAACATTATGATATCTATTTATGTAACTTATGAGAATGTTCCTAATGCTCTTTAGAAATGAGTGACTAGTTAGCCTGGATGATATCTAAGAACTAGCTATCATGATAAGCACTTACTAGGTTTATCTTCCGTGTAGGATATTTGAATGATAACTTTTATTTGAATAATGAATATCCTTGTATTTTTTAAAACATCATTCATTATTTTCTATAATTTATTCTTATTAGTCTAAATGACACTTTATTTTGCTACATACATGAATTAAAGTTGAGATGTATCTTATTTTTAATTTTGATTTTCCTTTGCATGGTATTTTTGCATTCTTTATTTATTACATCCAACAAAAAGGATGATGGATGATAAAGAGATGAATAGTTGAAAATGAAGATATGAATGGTATAAGTATTAATAGTGAATTTATGTTTCTTTAAAGTGGCCACTAACATATACTTTTTTTTTAATTCTAATACTTACCGTGAAACAAAAATAATTGAAACTATTTTATTACAAGTATATTGACTTAATAACTATGGACATATGTGTTTTTATATATAGGTTCGTGTATTTTATTTTATTTTTATTTCATCATATATTTCAATATTATAATAAAATTAGCTTATTTTATTTTATCTATTTTTGAATAACTTACATTTGCAAAATATGTGGAACAAAAACTAGTTTATAATATTTTTAAAAATAAATTTTATTGATAAAGACATTTGCCTCTTTTTTTCCTTTCCATTTTAAATAGTCACCTTTGCTATGTATTCCATCATAAATAATGTACTAGTGGTTCCTTGGCATTGTTCATGTCTTAAGATTAAGGTATAAGATAATGTTAAATCTTTAGATCTCAGTAACAAATTCTTATTATAAAATGATAATTTTAACCTTTAAAATTATTATAATTATTTTATTATTAAATAACATAAACAAAATACTAGTCTAATTTTAAAAAAAAATTTTCATGGTTCAAGTCTATCATGTAAAATTATGAATGCACTAACAATATAATGAAACATATCAATTTTTATTAAATGTCAAGTATTCAATAGTATAGTTTTATATTGATCGTGTATAATTATTATTAATTATTAATATGTAAATAATAATCAATGAATACTTGATATTTAATGAAAATTAACACGTATTATTATAATATTGATGAATCCATAATCCTAACAATTTCTCCCGATTTAGTTCTAATCTAAACTGCACCACGCCTCGATTTTAGTCCAAGTAAAAGAAAAAAAATAGACTTCCACAAGCTAAAAATAATTGGGACATTAATGACGTTGGAACATCGGAAAGCCAAGCGCATATATGTATATAAAGACCACTTTCCACATTTCACTGACTGCCGCCAAAGACATCCGCCACAGAAGGCATACCGGCAATGTCGTACATGTTCGAGACACGTGTCAAAAGACCACATGATCATTAGTTGCGACCTTAATATGCTTCCTACTTTAACGGATTGTCTCTTCTAATCTGTTCTCTTCTCTTTCTGTTCCAACATCCTAATACCAAACAATAACAAATCATAACTAAATAATGTTCTCAAGTTTAATCCCAAAAACGAAAAAAATAATTAAAACATTAAAAAATGCTTCTAAATTATTAACATATATTTATTATTATATTTAGTTCTGTATGA
The DNA here is from genome assembly GCA_948192965.1 of Dalechampia spathulata. NCBI lineage: Eukaryota > Viridiplantae > Streptophyta > Magnoliopsida > Malpighiales > Euphorbiaceae > Dalechampia > Dalechampia spathulata. Next base: position 4,866 of record CANYBF010420608.1, read on the forward strand.
TGACTTGACAGAAATGCTTCTTTCCTTACCTTAAAACAACAACGTGCACAGCTTTACGTCTCTCTTTTCTTCTTCCTTCATTCTCTTTGTTCTGGTTTTAGTGGTTGGCCTTTCCGATTCTTCGATTAGTTTCTTTGCCTTTCTGGTTGGTTTCGTTCTTTCTTTATTTTCTTTGTTCAGGTTTTAGCGGCTGGCCTTTCGTCTCTTTACATTATTATGACTAACATGCATGTTTCGTCTCTTTTGTAGCATAGCTGATGAAAGCTTATTGTTGTTTGAATATGACATTTGTGGAGAAGTTGCGAGTCAATTAATTTTGATATTTCTATCATTTTCTGCATGTTTGATTTATATATTATGATATTTTTTTAAAACCTTCAGCTCATAGTTAGCAGGAAAATATAACCTGTTTGCATATAATTTATAACGAAACAAGACATTGTTATTAAGATTCCTATTGTATATGAAGATCATATTGTATCACTTGATTTATAGTATGTAATAGTCTAAGCAAGCAATTCATAGCATGATCATGTTGATTATATTTATCATAAGGTAGCAATTTCAGATGATAATAGCACCAATACATAAAATTTTATCAGGTATTGGGGATTTGTTCTTCTGATATCCAGAACTACCTTCCAGCTATTTTCTATTTTTCAATGCAATAACTGAAAGCATTTATTTTTGATTGTTTCTACAGTCACAACAACGTGATCATACTCGAATGAAAATTCCTATCCATTAGTCAAAATGACTGTTTCTCTGTCACAACCATATTGGCAACAATTCATTCGTCAATGCAAATATCTTTAATGATTCGGAATGAATATGCTTAATGATGCAGGCGTTAATTCCCTTTCAGGACAGCTAATGACAATCTTCAGGCATTGTCATTTCCATTTTCTTTGTAATTGGCTTGGAAGCTAATTCCCATCATGAATTCAACATCCGATAATCTCACCCAACATTTTGGAAATAGCTCAAAACTTTCTGCTAATTCAGATATATTCAAACCATTTCTAGAGCGCAATGATAGCATTGAAGGTAAATTCAAGCCAAACTTTCTGCTACTTTCTTTCAATCTAAGGTGCTCATTGAACTGAGTTCTTTCTTCCCTTCTTTTGTTAATATCCAGTAAACCAGCAAACGGCAGTAATAGATTGGATAAACAGCATTGTCCCCAATTTGAATTTATCGTCGAAAGCTTCATCGGAGGACTTGAGAGCCTGCTTGATTGATGGCACTGTCCTCCTACAAATTTTAGACAGGCTTATACCCGGTTCGGTAAACCAGGTTGCATTTTGTTTTGACTATCTTCGTCCTGCTATGAGGTGGATATTAGTTGTCTGGCTTGTTCATCAGAAATCTGTATTTCTATTTCAGGAAGGTGGCTCGGGCTCAAATCATTTCCCATCCTCAAGTCTACAGAATGTTCAAAAATTTCTGGCAACTGCAGATCAATTAGGGATTCCCCGATTCAATATCATAGACCTAGAGAAGGTATTCAATCATCATATGAGCTTAAAATATAAACTAACAATAAGCCATAATTCTCATAAACACTTAAATCAGAAGTTTGTTACATTGCCTGCTAGGGATCTATGAAGACTGTAATAGGTTGCCTATCAGCACTCAGAGCACAATGTGGCAACGTGGGAGACAATTCTTCTACTCCTAGCACGAGTACCAAGGGTGAAAGCCCCCAAGGAGTTGTATCTCCCAATGGAATTATTTCTCCACGATCTTCAGAAGAAAGACGGAAGCTTTTGTCAGAGTCGAAATTTCAACGACCTTCACGCACTCCTTTGGTGACAGGTTTGATTCGATCTCCATCTGTTGTGGTGTAATGTTTCTGATCTGTATCATTGACAGGATGTTCATGGATTTATACAGAGACACCAACTGCATTGATGCATCATGTCGGACATAAATTCCATGAGGTGTTTCAGTTGAAACAAGGTCGCTATGCAGATCTTTCTGCTTCAAAGATTTCAGAAATGATGAAATCAAATAGTTTAGATGCAAGTTTCCAAGTTCCTCTTCTTGCCTGCAGACATATTACTATTCTGTCAATTTTTTTCCATTGCTTGCCATTCTGTTGAGATTCATTTCTAATGCTGTTCGAAAGCTTTGTTGCAGAATGCCCCAACTCAGTCACTTCTGAGTGTTGTGAATGGAATTCTGGAAGAAAGCATGGAAAGAAAGACCGGAGAAATACCTCATGTAAGATATTGCCAAGGACATATCCTCATGTTACACATACTTACGTTTACAAATCTGTAGGCCTTCACATGAGCAGTTTCAGTTACATGATCCGATCTCACTTTGCTTGTACAGCGTGTAGCTTGCCTTCTGCGAAAAGTTGTGCAGGAGATCGAACGACGGATTTCTACTCAAGCAGAACATTTGAGAACTGTAACTAATATCTTGTCATGTTGTTCACATATAAATGGTTTTTCTTTTTTTTCTCTTTATAATTTCTTGGCCATTCAATTTCCTTTAGCAAAACAACCTGTTCAAGGCTAGAGAAGAGAAATTTCAGTCAAGAATCAGGGTACTTGAAGCCCTTGCTGCTGGGACCGGAGAAGAAACTAGGGTATGCCAATTCATATTCTGTTAAACAAACATAACTGAATGCATATCTGGCACATTATTAAAGGAATGAAATTTGTTGCAGATTGCTACAGGCCAGCTTCGACAAATAAAGGTATGGTTCATGCTGAACAGTCAAACCGATACAAATGAAAATCTAGTTCATATTTTATCAGGGAAACTAAACAGCTGGTATCCCCTAATCTAGTTCATACTTGTTGCAGGTATGAATATTCTGTTTTCTTAGACGCTGCTTCCAAAAAATCTGGTCCTTGCATTACTGCATTGCCTCTCAATTAGATCTTCTTTGCTCATTTCTTGTCGCCACTTGTACTAATCTGCCTACTATATGTGTATTATTTGTCTATTTTAACTCTTCCATTTTTTTCTTTTTAATTTCTATTTATTGCTGGTCAGTGTTTACAGTTCATTTATTTCTCGATTAGTGGGTTGACTCCGATGGTAAAGAGTCTGCTGTTGCTTAAACAAGGTACCGGGTTCTGGATCTTGTGAATGCTAATGATTTAAACACTCCTTTCCTTCATATTGCAGACCGAGAAGTCCAAACCAGATGAGAAGAAGAAATTTGACGAGGAAGAATTGATAAATCTGATGAAACAGAAGGAGCAATCTGATAATGAAATTTCTACGTTAAAGAGAGAACTAGAAATGGCAAAAAAGAATGTTGAGCTTGAGAAGTTTAAAGTGTACGACAAAAGAAAACTTGGGGATGAAAACGTTTCAAGATTGACGAAGGAGAAGGAGCAAGCAGAATTTGAACTTTCAACATTAAGACAAGAACTGGAAGCATTAAAGAAGACACATGAACTCGACAAGTCAAAAATGGATGAACAAAGGAAAAATGGCGGTGAAGATGTTTTGAAACTGATGAAAGACAAGGAGCAAATGAATATTGAACTTGCAATGTTGAAACGAGAACTAGAAATAGCTGAAAGGACACATGAGCATGAAAAGTCCAAACGAGATGAAAGAAGGCAGCTTGAAGAGGAAGATGCGAATAAGTTGGGGAAAGAGAAGGAGAGGTTAAATGTTGAACTCTCATCATTAATGCAAGAGTTCGAAATTGCCAAGAAGAAGCATGAACTTGATCGCTTGCGGATGGAAGCTGAATATAAGGAAATAAGAGCAGAACTTGAGGCAAAGATACAAGAGCTTGGAAGCCTCTTGGAAGATTCCAGGAGAAAGGTGAAAGTGCTGGAGGCGTTTTCCGAGTCTAAACAACAAATGTGGAAAAAGAAAGAAGTAATTTTCCAGAGCTTGGTGAAGTTTCAGTTAGGTGCACTTCAGGTATTCTTTTCTCTTATCTGCGATGTTCCATATTTATTTATAATACCTGTCAATAGTAATTATACTATGAAAATATACAGGACTTGAAGTTTTCTTCAGATGGCATCAAGCATGAAATCTTGAGAACACAAAAGAACTATTTGGAGGATTATAACTCTCTAGGTTTGTTGGTTATCGTAAGATCTTGTTAATGTTATATAATAAGCGATAATGAGCTTTAAAGATTGTGCTCTCATCCTTGTCAGGATTAAAGCTTAAAGTGCTGACTAATGCAAATGAAAATTATCATTTAGTTTTGTCGGAGAATCGAAAGATGTTCAATGAGTTGCAGGATCTAAAAGGTGTCATTCTTTAGTATTTTCTCTGCATTGTTGCATGCGATTTTTAGGTCATTTTACAATTTCAATCTGTGAATAGGAAGCATTAGAGTTTATTGTCGAGTAAGACCCTTGCTGAAAGGCCAGGCTGATAAGAAGACAACAATAGAACATATGGGCGAAAATGGAGAACTGGTTGTTTCAAATCCTTCCAGACCAGGGAAGGATGGCAATCGGTTATTCAGGTTTAACACTGTTTACGGTCCAAATTCTACTCAAGGTATGTTTTCTGGTTCACGAAGATGAAAAATTTATCAGACACGCATTCAGAATTACGGCAACATCTAACCTGCTGGTATCCTCTGGTGAATGTTGGCAGCGGAGGTATTTTCAGACACACAACCTTTGATTCGCTCTGTTCTTGACGGATATAATGTTTGTATATTTGCTTATGGACAAACAGGTTCAGGGAAAACCTACACAATGGTAAGAATCTGTGACATGTTTCAAAGCTTCTTGGTAATTGTGATGCCATATCATATGAATATTTCATGTTAATTCAACCTTACATTTTATTTTAGATTGGTCCTAATGGAGCAACTGAAGAGGAATGGGGAGTTAACTATCGTGCTCTTAATGATCTATTTAACATCTCTCAGAAAAGAAGCACCACCTTTGAGTACGAAGTTGGGGTCCAAATGTTCGAAATATATAATGAACAATTACGTGATTTATTAACGAACGACGGGTCACAAAAAAAATATCCTTTTTCCCTGATTGTTAAACTTTAAATAACATGATAGCAATTTATTTATTTGATTGTTTTCCTTGATTTGCACACACTTGGGATTAAGACAATTTCCCAACACAATGGTTTAGCTGTACCTGATGCAAACATGCAACCCGTGACATCAACTTTAGATGTTATCCGATTAATGGAAATTGGACTAAACAACAGAGCTGTTAGTGCAACTGCGTTGAATGAAAGAAGCAGCCGATCGCATAGGTTCTTAACACTTTTTCCTTATCATAACATTCTTGTTTCCATGATGTACGGAAACATGAACAATTTATATACACATATATGTTTCAAACAGTGTTGTCAGCATTCACGTTTCTGGAAAGGACTTGCATACGGGAGCTAGTTTGCAGGGTAATCTTCACTTGGTAGATCTAGCAGGAAGCGAAAGAGTAGATCGATCGGAGGTAACTGGAGACAGGCTTAGAGAAGCACAACATATAAACAAATCTCTATCGGCTCTCGGAGATGTCATTTTTGCTCTTGCACAGAAGAATTCTCACGTACCCTATAGAAATAGCAAGCTTACTCAACTCCTTCAGGCCTCTCTTGGTACGGCTTTACTTTCTATATGGAACTTCTAATTATACAGAAATAGCAGATCATGACTAGAATTGAAGGTTTATTTTTTTTGGGTGGATCACAGGAGGTCAAGCGAAGACATTAATGTTCGTGCAGCTGAATCCGGATGTATCTTCATATTCTGAAACTATGAGTACCTTGAAGTTTGCAGAGAGAGTCTCTGGAATTGAGCTGGGAGCAGCAAAAAGCAGTAAAGATGGTAGAGATGTTAGAGAATTAATGGAGCAGGTTTTTTCTTCTTCGATTCTATTTTTTTACCATTGACAAATTGCAGTTACTACTAACAAAAATTGACAGGTTTTACTAATTATTCATTAATCAATTTGGATGTTGCTAGCCCCGACCACGTGTCAGGTTTGGTTCGGAATTTGACCGGACCAGGACTGTGGATCGATTTGGTTTTGCTTCTCCGTTCTCTTGAAAAGTAAAGTAAAACCAATGGTTCATCCTTTCTTTTTCTTAAAAAAAAAAACAATTCCTTTTGGTAAAACTGTTTGTAAACCCAAAACATGGAACGGTTGGGGGACAAAGTAAAATCAAAATCAGAAGCCAACCGAAAATTAACCTGTTCGGAACATGCCTGGAACGGTTCGGTTTTGGTTCCAAATTGGAAATGATGATTTTTAAATCAGAACTGCCAGTTCTGGAACTATTACCAGACTACATGATTCTTTATATTTTTTAAATGAACAGAATTCAGTGTTTCTTCAAAGCAGACTTTCATGATTGCTTGCAAACTCTATCTGCAGGTGCAATCTCTTAAAGACACAATTGCGAAGAAAGATGGGGAAATTGAGCGATTACAATTGCTTAAAGATCTGAAAAATGTATATCCGGGTAACAATGGCGATAAGCAAGGAACAGGTTTATCAAAGCATGCAAACCCGGAACACAGCGACACGCACGCTGAAATTGATTCTGATTTCCAAGAGTCGATGGAAATGCCAAAACAACAAAATATAATTCTCATGCAATCAAATTCCTTCTCAGAAAACACTTATCAAGACGTTCACTCCGTAGATGGCGAAATATCAGGATCTGATGTTTCTGATGGCGGCTTTTCTGACAGCTTAATAGAGGAAAACACGAATAAACCAGAGAGGTGAGCGAGTATACCGTATGTATATATCTGTTTTGTGATCCTGACTGCTCATTTCTCCAACATATAACAGGCAGACAAAGCTTAATCTCGCTTCAATTATTCTTTCACAAAATAAAATGAATAGGAGAGATGCAGAAGCATAGAGAACGCTCATCTCATAACTCCATACTAATAAGAACAAACTTATACATTCTTAAACCAAATTTTCGCTCATCTGAATCTGTTTTCTGCAGGGGTAAAGTGGCTTCCAGGATTCGAAGCCTGCAAAGATTAGGGCAAGCTGCACCGACAGTCTCGAGAGAATCACCTAAAGGGCCACCAAGTAAGCAAACCTATATACTTCCCAGTAATTAGGGTTGGTGTCTGGAATGAGGCTGCAAAACTGTGTTGTTGCACCTAAAAAATGTAACAGCAAATCTGTGTATTTTGCTGTAAATGGTAGCGGCAAAAATCATATATACAGACTATAGAATTAAGTAATTAAAAGATAAAAGCTTGGAAACATGAAATGGTAGTTTGTCATAAAAATGAGTTTGCAAAGCACACACAAATTGTGTATTCCTCATGGCAGAATTTATAAAGAGAAAACCTACTAGTGAATCATATTTTACAGCCATACCTATAGTACAACAGCACCATTACTAAATGACTTTAACTTAATATAGAAGTAAACTACTATATCTAAATCTTACATGAGCTGGAAGTTTAATATAAAAGTCAACATCACTAAAAAGTTTATCCACAATTCTAATTGGATCCTTGAGGTTTCAATTGCAATTTTTACTTTGCTTCAACAATTAGTAGAACATGATGCGGTCTTAACATTTTCAATAACTGCTGTTTTCTCAGGTATGAAGAGAAGTGTTTCTTCTTCCAGCTCCGCTGCGCTTAAGCCTCCAAGAAGATGGGCGTAAATAAAATAACACGAAACGACATTTCATTAATTGTATTAAACGCACCACCATTTATATTCTTGTTATCGTCCAGGTTGTAGATCTGTTCATTGAATTTGCAGTGTCATTTAGTGTTTTACTGTGGGTAGATGGATTCACGCTTGTTTAGAGGAGTTTTCCATGGCTTGACGTCATGGTGGCCAGTTTTGTAGCAGTTGAAGTCAAAAGCAACAATTCAGTAGCCACGGTTGTGTATTTACTCTGGAATTCAGGCTGTAAATTACCCATTTGGCATATGAAAGGATGTACATATAAATAGGGAATTATTGCCCATGGTCAAATCTTCATGTGGGTCAACCGAGGATGAAATCAATTGGGGTAGATGACAAGTTATGCCATTTCTATGCAGTATTATTCTTGCATAAATGAAACATTAACATGATTCAACCATGGCATTGCTTACAAGGGAACAAGTCAAAAGAAAAATTCATGGGAAAACAACTCTATTCGAGCTTTTATGGGCCTTATTAGCAAAATTTTAAAGAAATTATATCACTTACTATTTTTAATATTTTTATTTTTATTTTTATTTTTATTTTATATTAGTTTCATTTTGATCAAAATATTTATTAAATTTTTTATCCTTAATTTTACATTTTATTATTTTTAGTTCTTCTCTTTTTAAAATCATAATTTTTCAAATCTCTTATTTTTTTTCTTTTCCTTCTTCATATTCTCCTTCTTCATGTTCTCCTTCTTCTCCTCCTTCTTCCTATATTTCTTATTTTCTTCATTTTCATCTACTATTTTTTCTTTGTTCTTTTTTTTTTTCTTTAGCTATTTCTTCTTTTTCTTTTTCTCTTTTATTTTCTTCTATTTTTTTTCTTCTTCTTTTTGTGTTATGTTTAAGTGAAATTGATGATTCTCTTATTATTCTTCATCTTCTTGTTATCTTGGATTGTGGTTTTACTTTTTTTTATTATTGCGTTTTTTTATTGTTCCACACACACATATATATATATAGTATAATATAATATTGGTATATGTGATATATAAATATATATCATATAGTATAATATATATAGTATATATCAATATATACCATATTGTATGATATATATGATATATAAATATATACCAATAAATAAATATAAAATATATATATCTTATATAACTATATACTATATATTATGATATATATTTATTTACTTATATTTATCATGAAAAAATCAAATAAAAATACAATAAAAAATGAAAAATTACTATTAAATTATACAATAAATTATTAAAAAATGAAATAAAATTAAATTAGATTTAAGGAGAAGGAGGAGAAGAAGAAGAAGATCATGAAGATGAAAATGAAGATGAAAATGTAGAGAAAGAAGAAGTAATAATATGAAGAAAAAGAATAAGAAAAAATAATAACTTAGAAGAAAAAGCATATGAAGAGATAAAAAAAATACAAAAGATGGGAGAAGGATAAGTTTAATTAATTTTATAGATTTGTATTTTTTGAAGAGGTATTTTAAGGATTATAAAAGTTATTTTGATTAAAAGTGATAAAATTTTAAAGTGAAATATTAGATAATATTTTTTAATTTTAAATTTATGATATGAAAAATTACTAATTGATCCAAAATTTTAATAGAAGAACTAGTAACTACTATTTTTAGAAAATTTTGTATAAAATTTTACAATAATATAGTTTAAATTTTGAAAAATATCAATCTTGGTAAAAAGATATTTTAAAAATTACAAATAGAAATTTTTAAATTTTTTAATAAAAATTTAAAAGATAACAATTTAATTTTTTAATTTTTATATCATTTTCTTAAACTCATACTCCTCTTCTTCTTTTCCTTTTCATTTTTCTTGTTATTCTTTATAATTCTTCTTTTTCATACATTTTTTATTTTTTATAATTTAAATTTATTATTAAATTCTTTCAATTATTTATTGTGTGATTTGATTATATTTTTCATTTTTTATAATATTTTTTACTGTATATATTACTAATTATTTAGTTTCATTTTGAAATAATATATATTATTTATTTATTTATTTATCAACATGTATCATTATATAATATATATTAGAAAATAAATTTATATTATATATATATAAACATTGACAGAGCCAGGGGCTGGGTAGGCTCTAATCCTAGCTCTATAAATAATTTTTAAAAATTTAAGTATAATTTTTGTTGAGTAAAGAAGAAAAAAATAAATAGTTTCTATTTATAGTTAACTTAATTTTATTATTTATAAATTTTAATATATTATTATTTATTATTTTATTATATTTTTATATTGGAGCTAATAAGTATCATTAATATTTTTATTATTAACCAAGATCGATGTTGACTTTACATTCCGATTTTAATAATTGTCAAAAATTAATTAAATTTATGTTTAATTAATTTAAGTTAATTTTTGCTTATTCGGTTTGATTGATTATTCATGTTTTGAAAATAAATATTTTATATCCTTTTGATTTATGTTAATCACGTAAGTCTTGATACTTCATATGATTGATTATATTAATAAGATAATTATTATATTTTTGATAAATATTTTAGTTGAAGATCTTAATTGGATATATAATGGATTTGGTAATTATTTGACTTAGCACTTTCGAGAATTAGGTTTTGGATATTGTAGCATTTATTTTTTCAAAATATGTAAAGATAATTATCTTATCTTTTAAAGGATTTTTTTTGATTTTACTATGTTTTAAAATATTTTTATTGCAGATTTAATATAATTGATTTTTCAAATATATTAAGTCATATACAAAGAACAAAGCATTTTCGATTAACGTGCAAAATAACTATATTTTTGGAAGTCATCTAATGGAGAGGATTTTTTGGAAGATTATTTTAGTAATGTATTATGAGAGGTTTTCAAGTAAGCCTAATTATGAAATACTTAAAGAGGTTTCAAGTGAGCCTATGAAAGCTTGAAGAGGTTATCAAGTTAGCCTCTTAAAACTTGAAAAGGTTGTAAGTTAGCTTGCTAAAATCTCTTATTTGTAAAGGTCCTAAGTTAGCCTTGAAAACTTGTTGTAGTGATTTGATTTAGTAGAGTTTTAAAACATTGGTTTTAAGAGAGTGGATGTAGGCATTCAGGCCAAACCATTATATATCGTGTATTCACTATTTCTTCTCTTATCCTTCTATTTTTAGCCTACTAATTTTTAACTATTTTGCTTTGAAAGGCTTTTATAAAAAAGATTTCACTTTAATCAATCTATTATTTTCAAAGGAGAGTTTTCTAAAAATAATGAATTTATTTTCCTAACTTTGATTTGTTTTTGAACTGATCTATTGTCATGCCTACCACGGTGTAACATGCTCCTGTAACGTGGTTACCAACTTCCTAAAGATTAGAAAATTGATAATCACCCTACAAAAGATTCAAATAATTAACTTGTTAAATGTAGTATAAAGTTTTTTTTGAAATGATGTGAAATACATATAACGATATACCACCTATAAACATTTTGTAAACATGTGTAGTGGAATAATATCATAAGTCAATCATCTATGCTTCTATATATTTAAACAGTAAAGACATGCAAACATTACTTTATTGTCTTAAGGACATCCTTGGTGGTATCGTTATATTTACATTACAAGATAAAATACACAGTAGTAATATATATTAAAACTATTTTTACTACCAATAGTATAAAAAGAGTAAGCTGCACAAAAATCAAGGAGTAAGAGTCTGCCGTGGAGCTTGAGTCCTCTACCCAAAATCACTATAGACCTGCTGCTAATACTACTATATCCTGTGCTCTCCTATATCACAAGTGCCTGCGTTCATCAATTGATAAATGCTGAGTATAAAACTCAGTGGTGTTAATAAAATGAATAATTATAAATAACATAATATTCACATAATATCATAGAATCATCATGTCTAATATAATCAAGCATTTCAGTAAAATTTCCAATCAGAAATAGAATATGCTGTTAGCCGAATAATATTATCATATGTAATCACTTTTGCTATTTACCTGTGAACTTTATTTCATAATCATCATTCATTCACAACCATTCACAGTGTAATAACAGTTATAATTTTTCAAACGTTATTTCATCATTAAATGTTAAATGTGATGAAATATGCTTTGAGAATGCAATTTATGAATTACACTCTTCCTCTATTTTTCCTTTGCTATTTTCATTTCATTGGAACCTTTTTCAGTTGTGCACATTTCTGTATTAGGTTTTCCATTTCTATGGTTCAACAAACAGAAACTCATTTCATTTCTATTTGATTTCACATGGAAATCCATTTTACATCCCAGTACACTTTCATCAAGCATTTCCTCACTTTTGCTCATTTTTCTCCTTCCTTATTTCTCCATGATATGCCATGATATGTTTGATATGATGATGCATTCATGATTATGAAATAATGAATGCGTATAATATAATGTTATGCATAATCATTCAATGACATTATATTAAATTTTAAACAACGTTCTTGTATAGATCATTTAATGATCGAGGAATACTAGCACAAACCTGTGATAACTTTCCTTTTGTCTAAACTGTCTGGTAGTATGCGTAGATTATCCCTGGAACCACCTGAATCATAATATGATGTCTATATTTAATAAAAAGATTGAATACAATCCTTAATCATTCATAATTTACACTTTTGTAATCACTTTATAGTTTATATGCATTCACCACTATATAACAATCATTTACACATATCAAGTCAATTCACATATCATAATATGATATCAAATAAGAAAATTATAATAACATCCAAAAATACAATCACTATTTATATTAATTATCGTGTTACACGAGCTAAAATATAAAATATACGATATCAAAATAACATAATCTTTATGTTATTAAGAACTAGATTTAATAAACTTTTAAATGGTATATCATACGTATAGAAATCCATGCATTTAAATAAATAATACCTATGTTATTTTAAAATCTTATATAAAACTACTTTTCAATAAATTCCAAAACCAATTTATTATTTTCCTTTATTATTAAATAAAAATCTCATTAACTTAAAATAAATTTAATATTATAGTAAAATAGACTTAAAAAGCTTTTTAATGATATATTATACATATATTAATTTATTTATTAGGTTAATTAATTGAAATGGTTAATTTGAAAATTCATTTAAAATATTTCTTTTAAGTTCTTATTAAATCACTTCCTTTTGATCTGTCTTGTAACAAATCATTTAAATATTAAAATAAACAAACTTTATATTATTAAAAAAATAAGTTTAATAAGCTATAATTTGATACATAACATATTCATAAAGTTATCATCAAAGTGTTTAATTTATACACATAAATTTGGCTATAACACAATCGCATACACATTTTTCATATAAACAGTCGTTCCTTCTCATTTATTTTGGCCACTTAATCAATTCCAAAAAGAGCAAACTATGTACCATTGAAAAATAGATTCAAAAATATTTCTAACCATATATCATGTGTCTACAAACTCATTCATTAAGGCAGGTAAATAAACATTCAAACCATCTGCTGTCTTGTATAACATTGTTGTTTTCAGTCCCTCAGAATCGCTCCCTTTTAAGCGCCCTTTTTGGGCAGCAATCAATATCAAAACAAAACCAAATTAAAACCATAATAAATTAGGTTTAGAAAGCTTTACAAAGACATATTACATGCTTAAAAATTCAATCATGTAGGCTCTTTAATCATAAGTTGCCGCAAGCTCAAATACTCCATAAAATAAATGAAATATGGTTTGAGAGTAATTAGAACCACACATACCGCAACTTACCATTCCCATAATAACCATATTACAACTCGTCCTAAATAATAGTAGTAATTTCTTCTTAAGTAGAAATAAAATGGATAATTAGGCATGCGTAAAAAGCATTCAATAATATTATCATATGTTATTGTACCATATCTACATTAACCCATAGCAACATAATACTCACTTTATTCACATATACACAACCAAAACATCATAACATACCCATTCCATGCACAGCCGCAATCCACCTCAATCTATGACCATCCAATTCATTTGCATTCTTAGACAACTATCACATGGATTCATGCATTAGTTCAGATATACCGAATTTCCATAAGATACAATAATCAACTCATTCATGCATTAATATTCAAAAAAATTCATACACATATTACACACACAACAACCATAATTTCACTTCCAATTTGTAAAATAAATCTACCATAACTGAATATTATAAGTACATACAAAACAATCCCCTCGACAACAACAACCTTTAATACCAAATACATAAAAATAGTCACACAACAATAACATTCTATCATAATTCACCATAAAGTACACTTCTTCTTAGCACACACAATACACTTAATTGTACAAGTTTGAACCAACATGAATCAAAGAAGAAAAGGAAGAAGGAGAAGACTGCATCACCCTAGAAGCTTCCTACCTTACAACCATCGATCTTAACTAACTTCACATATGCTTAATCTTCCAAAGCTTGAATTTAAAGATGGATCACACATGCATGAGGAATCAAGTAAGAATTAGTTGAAGAAATAAGATGAGAGGAAGAGAGGAAAGTGTGTTGCGGTGAGGGTTAGAAAATGAAAAGGAAAAAGGAAAGTGAGTGGATCGGTTGGTTCCAAGTCTTCTCAAATATATTTAGTACAATGAATTCCAACATTCCTCCTATGCACACATACACGCAACCAACACACACACTTCCATTAATTTAACATATATATATATATTATATAATAAAATATAAAAAAGTATAACATAATATAATAAAATATAATAATATAATATGGTAAAATAAAATATCTTTCATTTATATGATGCATATACATAATACATATGTAATAAATACACACTATTATACACACTTAATATTATTTTAACTTTTTATATTTATATATATATACGTACATTTTAATCATTGCTTAAAATAATATTCATAAACTTACATATACAGGTGCATTTTCACATATGATTACACGTACACTCACATATGTAAACAAATTTATTAATCAAGCATACACATATTGTGAGCGCCGGTTTTTACCGGGCCTAGAGTGAGGCTTGCGAAAGTCACGAACCGGGGACTGCACTTGGAGTGAAAGAGCAGTCTTCCTAAGGGGTTCCCTTAGGGAATGATACAGACTCGAAAGAGTTGCAAGGAGTCACCACCGGATGGTTCCGGATTGGTCCAATCGACCCATAGCATGAGTGCTAGTTAAACCCTTCAGAGATTGGGTTCGGGTGGTAGAGATCTATTCTATGAGTTTCCAAAATCGATTTTACCATTTTAGTTGGGATTAATTATCCTAAGCAGGCAAGATGCAAGTGTAATTGTAAGCATACATCACATCATGTGAATTGACGTTGCAGGGTTGCACATAAAATGACATATAAAGCTATATGACATTTAGATGGCATGGCATATGCATGTCATGTGAGTATGAATGACATATCATATGCATGATATGGCAACCTAATATGCACGCACATATTATGGTAAATAGCGTATGACGTTATGTGTTTTAACGTTTCTGATTTATTTTAGCGTTGGGTGTATAGCATATGCAATGCGTATGCGGGATGAATGGCATATCATATGCGTGATATGTGAAGTGATGCATGACATGGCATATGTATGTCATGGTATAGTAAATAACATACCTCATGAATGGCATGTGAATGATGTATGGCATATCATATGCATGATATGTGTGATGATATAATACATGGCATATGCATGACATGTATAGTAGAATGTGCTTGTGTTATGTGACATGATATGTGAAATGT
This sequence comes from Dalechampia spathulata, assembly GCA_948192965.1. NCBI lineage: Eukaryota > Viridiplantae > Streptophyta > Magnoliopsida > Malpighiales > Euphorbiaceae > Dalechampia > Dalechampia spathulata. The sequence goes on from CANYBF010420608.1 coordinate 20,278, forward strand.
TAAATTATAACATAGCATTGTATGACATACCATATGCATGGCATGTGAAATGGATAACATCCTATATGTATAGCATGTGAAGTGAATGATATACTGTATGCATGGCATGTGAGATGAATGACATACCGTATGCATGGCATGTGGGATGATGAATGGCATGGCATATGCATGACATGGCATAATAGTGCGTATGTGAATGTGTATTCAACATAGTATATGTGTATGGCATACGGTATGATATATGTAATGGCATACATCGTGGCATACTATATGACATGGCATGGCATATATGTATGCATGATAAGGCGTATTAATTAATTGGGTGTATTGGATTGCGTATTGGTGTATTTATACATATGTGCATATGAAATACAGTATGTTATGGCATACGGGATATGCATGGCATTGATAGTAGTGTGTGCATGTGTCATGTGACATGAATGACATAAATATTTGGGCAAATATAAATCATCCACGATCAAAAAAATAATAAAGGCCGGAGAAAGGGAATCGAGGAAATTAGGGGATACAGACAGGAAATAGGGGATTATTACAGACCGAATAATGAATCCTATCCTATTACAAATACTCCTTGCATACATAAATTCCCGGGTATTAAGTAATACCCCTTTGCTCCCTCGAGTTACACGATCCAAAAATGCAGATGGATTAATATGCAAAATAAACAAATAAATTCATTAGTAGCAAATGAATTTTGGATTTAATTGACTAGTCCAATACCATTTAAAAGTATGAACCAAGAGTCAAAATCCAACAATTATTAGGCAATAATT
>CANYBF010420663.1:0-11375 GCA_948192965.1 Dalechampia spathulata
TAAGGATGTTTTCAACTCTGAAAAACCAAGGTTTTATTTCCTAGTTTTCAAAGTTAATTCAATTGGATTAATAGAAACAAACTAGGTGGCGACTCCACATATTCCGTTTTCCTCAAAAGTTAAAACCTGTAAAACCGGAAAGCCGAGAAACGGATACTGCAGCTCACACATACGCGATCGCGTATCTTAACATATGCTAAACCCTAAAACATACGCGATCGCGTATCCGAACATATGCGGCGTGTCACAAACATACGCGATTGCATATGTTTGTACATATGCGGTGGGTCCAGAACATACGCGGCGCGTGACGCCCCAAAATGGGCCAGAATTGGCCCAGAACGGCCCGGAATGATCCGAAATAACCCGGAGTGGCCCAAGGCCAACCCGAAATGGTCCAGAATCATCCCGGATTTGATCCGAGTCAAGCCGGTCCAAAATTAGGGTGCGACAACTGCATGCACACTCATTACAATATCATGCACCATACATACCTATCATTCATCCATTGGTTTGCATGCAATAGTGTAACACATAAATAGTATCATTAATGTTGGCGTGACAAAACATGATCCAAATACGCCCCTGAAAATGAAGCTTAAGGAACTTCCAAGCTCTTTAAGGTATGCTTTCCTTAGACCAAATTCTACTTATCTTATTATTGTTAATGCCTTGCTTGATGTTGAGAAAGAAAAGAAGTTGTTAAATGAACTAAGGTATTTTAAGAAAGTAATAGATTATTCCATTCATGATGTAAAAGGCATTCATCTATCTTTGTACATACATCACATTTTACTTGAAAATGATTGTAAACCTACCATAAAGGGTCAAAGGTGATTAAATTCAAATATAAAAGACATAGTTAAGAAGGAAATTATTAAGTTATTAGGTGCTGATTTGATATATTCCATTCGAGTAGTGAATAAGTGAGTCTTGTTTATATTGTTCTTAAAAAAGGAGGGGTGATTGTTATCAAAAATGATAACAAAGAATTAATTTCTACTAGGATCATCATAGGTTAGCGGATTTGTATAGACTATAAGAAATTTAACAAATTCAATAAGCAAGACCATTTTCTTTCACCTTTCATTAACCAAATGCTTGAGCCACCAACAAAACATTCCTATATATGTTTTGCTTAGATGGTTATTCTAGATTTTTTCAAATTCCTATTTGCCTAAATGACTAGAAAAATACTACATGTACTTGTCCTTAGTAGAGATTTGCATACAGACGCATACTATTTAGCTTGTGTAATGTACGACTAACTTTTCAATATGAATAAAGTCTTTTTTTTTATTTTATCAAAAATAGTATGAAAATGTTTATGAATGATTTACTTATATATAATGCTACTTTGATGAACTGGATATTAATTTATAAAACTGATTTAGACAATTTAAACCAAATAAATTTGATTAATGAACCATGATAAATCAATTGAATTCATCAAAAACTCGATAGAACCAGGAAGGTAAAAAATCAGCATCTAATCAAATTAGATTCCAAAATTTAGAACGAATTCATTCAACCAGACTATGAGTTAACCTAAAAGCCATATTTTTCTGAAAAAATTGGACTTAGATTTGAAAAAATCGATTATAAAAATATTCTACCAATGCTACATGAACACCTGTGTTATTCATTTCATTATATAAAAAAACGATAAAGAGCGAACCAACTTGGCGACTAAAACAAAAATGCAGGTGTCAGCGAAACCCGGCGATGAAAGCACAGTTGGTAAACCTCAAACCTTCCAACTAATATCTTCTCGGTTTCTCCGCCCCCTTCACTCTCATCCTTCGTTTTCTATTTCTTCTCTTTTCCTTCTCGTTAGTCTCTCCCATTAGACACATTCTCTTTCTCGCCAATCTCACCTCTACATGGCTACCGCTTCTCCATTCCTCTCCAAAATCCCTCTCTCAAACAGAACTGTTTCTTTCTCCTCGCTGTCCCTCCCTTTCCCTTCCACGCTTCCTTCGAAATCGCGACGTAACCGAAACCGCAATGGCAATGCGTTAAAAGTCCAGTCGAAGATCCGAGAGATCTTCATGCCTGCACTCAGTTCTACCATGACCGAGGGTAAAATCGTCTCGTGGATTAAGTCGGAAGGCGACCTTCTAACCAAAGGAGAAAGCGTCGTCGTTGTTGAATCTGATAAAGCTGACATGGACGTCGAGACCTTTTACGACGGTATTCTTGCTGCTATTGTTGTTCCTGAAGGTGAAACTGCTCCTGTTGGTGCTCCTATTGGTCTTCTAGCTGAAAGTGAAGAGGAGATCGCAGAAGCCAAAGCTAAAGCCTCTTCAAAAGTCGCTGCACCTTCTGCCGCTTCAGCTGCAGCTGTTCCTCCTTCTACACCTGCTCCTGCGCCTGCAGCTGCACCAGTAGGACAATCTAAGAAAATTGTAGCAACACCGCATGCTAAGAAGTTGGCAAAGCAGCATAAAGTGGATATTAATACGTTGGTTGGGACTGGACCTTACGGAAGGATAACGCCTGCTGACGTGGAAGCTGCTACTGGTATTAAGCCTGCTGCTGTTCCTCGTCCTCCTCCTCCTCCTGTTGCTAATGCTCCTGCTCCAGCTAAACCTTCGGCTGCTTCGACTCCTCTGCTTCCAGGGGCTACGGTTGTGCCCTTCACTACAATGCAATCTGCAGTTGCGAAGAATATGGTGGACAGCCTCTCTGTACCTACTTTCAGAGTTGGGTATCCCGTGACAACTGATGCTGTTGATGCTTTCTATAATAAGGTACTGCTTTGTTTCAATAACTTAACTCATTTATGTTTTGAATGCCAATTTCACTTATGCTATTGTATTTTGAGGTGATGTTTCGTAATATGGAGGTAATTTTTGTTTTTCCTTTAATTGCTAGGTTAAACCAAAGGGTGTGACAATGACTGCGTTGTTAGCAAAAGCTGCAGCGATGGCACTTGCTCAGCACCCAGTTGTGAATGCAAGCTGTAAAGATGGGAAAAATTTCACCTATAACAGTAGCATTAACATTGCAGTGGCAGTGGCCATTAATGGTGGATTGATCACCCCTGTTCTCCAAGATGCAGACAAGGTAAACATGACTATATTAGTACTTCATTCTTTCTTTCACTTCCCTTTTGTTCGGTCTCACATAACATATTTACCTTAAAAGTTGGTAAATCCTTTTATTGTAGTTGGATCTTTACCTATTGTCACAAAAGTGGAAAGAATTGGTGGAGAAATCTAGATCAAAACAACTTCAGCCTCATGAGTACACCTCAGGTTTTCTATGGAACTTTAAATTCTATTATGTATTTATGTGTTAAATTCTCTTGTGCATTTAAGTGTACGTGTGTGACGTCCTAGCAACTTAACCACATTACTTGTATGCAGGAACGTTCACTCTTTTCAATTTGGGAATGTTTGGAGTAGACAGGTTTGATGCCATTCTTCCTCCTGGCCAGGTGAGTTATGATGGATTGGTCATTTGAAGCTTTTCATTAATAAATGTAATTGCGTCCACAAGCAAAGTAGGAGCTGACCATACAGGTTAGCAGTGCATATTTAACTCTCATCGACAGGGAAAAACAGAACAATAGGAAAAAAAGTTTGGATGCTTCAATGCTTAATTAGTGATTATCAAATGATATGATGTATTTTTGCAATTATTGGTTGCACATAATTGACTACACATGGTTAATGAAGTGATAGCCTAGTCTTCATTTAGCTCATTCAAGTATCATACTGCCAAATTGCTCACAAAATCTTCCCTGTTTGAAAGTAATTATAACAAGGCAAGAAAGTGATCTTTATGTGTATCATCTTACCAAAAGCCATGCCAGAAATAGGAAGAAGTTTCATCTTCCACCTAATATTGTCAAACAGAGATCCTTGTCAAATGCTGTTATTGCTATATTCCATATTGTAGCCTTTAAAACTGTTTGGACTCTACGGTTTGGGTCATGCCCTTATCCAATTTAATCTATGAAATTTGTCAAAAATTGTGTCTCTCAACCATAAATCTTTGTGCGGATACTGAAGCCCAAATTAAATGTCTTCCATTCCTTTACTCACATCATCTTCTACTTTCCATAAACATTTTAAAAGATGAGTTTAATAATTGTCCCTAATTTGAAAAATTGGAAAATTCTTCCTCTACACTTTCCAAAAGTATTTTTCTTGTGATGCTATTCCATCTTTGTGCCAATAAACACTAAAGAAATAGGAAAACTTGGAGATTCTTTCATTCAGAGAGTGTCTCCCAGATAATTTAATTAAATCCATCCTCCATGTTACTATTTAATCATTTTCCCAAACTTTAATCATGTTCAGGGGGCTATAATGGCTGTTGGAGCATCAAAACCAACTGTGTTGGCTGATAAAGATGGATTCTTTAGTGTGAAAAGCAGAATGCTGGTGAGTTCCTTTTCTATCTTCTGTTGATTTTTTTGTTCACTTAGTTCATGACAACGAAAAAAAGAATGATCAACAAATTTTTGTAACTAGTAATTATGGATAATTTCTCATTAACATGATCATATATTTTGATGTTTGAGCCCATTTTTGAATAAAACCACATGGCTTTCAATACAGAATTGATACTTTTTTAATGGGAGCCTACTTGTAGCCAACAATATAAGATTTTGGGAAATATATGAAACAATTACATTTTCCAACTAAGGAAAAGAACATTGTCGTTGACATTTACCCTCTTTATTCTTTTATAATAAAGGATTACTCTATTATAATAAAGGAGTAACTAGTTATAAAGGTGATAACAGCTTGGTTTATGTATATACAAGCTGTTCACTTGTGGTTTTTCGATTGCATAATAATACTGGATGACTACGTTCTTTAGCCAAATTAGAGATTACTAAATTCAACTATGATACGTAATGGCTGCTTTGTTTAAAGTAATTTGGGTCCAAAATGAAATATAGCTTTGAAAAAAATAGAAGGAATTTGGATATGGCTTGTGTGCACATGTATAATTTTTCGATGTTTTAGTAGTGTGGAATAAGTAAACTCCATCTACGTCACCTCATGTTGTTAGTACTAGGAATTATTTGATGATACAATTCAAAACCTAATGTTATACACCCTCCATCCCAAAAAATATGCTTTGTGATGTAGGACAGCTTGAGGTTAAACTATCCTGGCTTTGATATCAAGGTGCAGTGGAAAATTAATTAGAATTATGGAGTTCCAGATCTGGCTGCATGTAGAAAACAAGGAAAAGATAGAGATTTGTTCTAGAAATCACACCTAGAAGCTTTGGAATCACACCCAAGGAAAAGAAGGAAGAATTAAGTCACAAAAATCTAAAGAAAATTGCTGCAAATCTGGTTTAATTCAAAAGAAAGTCATCTGAAAACCAATACAAGCCTAATATTTATAAACTAAACTAATCCTAACACAACCAGGATGAGGAATCCTAAACTAAAAGAGTTCCATCTTAAAACTGAATTGGAAATACTAAACCAACTTAAGCTAGGAATACCTAATCAAACTATAACTCATAACACAAATAAAATAAACTATTGTTTCAGCAAAGCTAAAATTACAGAAAAATACTTAAATATGAAAATTGTAAAATATATAAATTCTGAATATCTTAATCATATTTTTCCTTATCTGCATTATTTTTGTGATTCTGCTTTTTTAGATGTTTCACAAAATAGTCTCATTCCTTTTTTTAGATATTATCTAGTTGTTGATTGTTAAAATACATACATTATTTAGTATGATTTTATAAGTTTCAGTGTGATAATTTTAAAACATAGGATGGGCTATTGTAATTAATAAAGGCAATTTACAAAAACAAGGTAAAAAATGGTAACATTTATTTCTTTAGTATGAAATGGGAATGAGATCATTTTTTTTTTTTTTTGATGGAGGGAGTACTTGTCCACTGAGTATGAGATCTTGTTTTATTTGGCACTGGCAATAGGTCCCTTTCAGGAGGCTGGTGTGTTGTTTTATGAATTAAAATTCAGCAGATCATGACTTTTGACCCTCGTTTATAGGTGCTAGGTGCCCATTTAGTCAATCTTAGTTAGAAGCATGATCAATGCATCTAAAGTCATTATTTGGAACATCACACATTCACAGATGATAAGGCAATTATCCAGGTAAAGGCCTATAGAAGAGAACCTAAGCTAAAGATGCAGCATGTGCTGAAGAACAATTTATGAGAGATTGAATGCTTACTAGCCCTCCTCAGTGCTAATGGATAAGTAGTCAATTGTCACTTTTTCAAGAAAGTAGGCCTCATGTCTTTGCCTGCTGGTAACACAGATGAAGACTTTATTCAATTGATGATCAACTTAAATTAATAATGCGAGACCTGGTTAATGTATTACTGAAGTAACTGCTTGCTTTTCACACTTTTTATTTAATAAGGAAAATAAGGAGGAATAGATCTTGTTCAAGAATATTCAGAACTTGGTAGATCCAGAAATATGCCAAAAGTTCCAAAATTCTATTATGGCCAAGGCTATTTTCTTCTTTTATAGGGCTTGGTATTGTTTGAATTTGCTATCTATATCTTCTTTTAGTATATAACTTTCACTTACCAGGTGCAAAAATGCTGCTATCTGAAAACATGTATGTAATAGGAAAATAATCCTGCCTGAATTTTGGTTGTTTCTTTTCTTTCAGGTGAATGTAACAGCTGATCATCGAATTGTTTATGGGGCTGACTTGGCTGCCTTCCTTCAGACCTTCGCTAAAATTGTTGAGAATCCAGAAAGCTTGACATTATAAATGACTTTCTGGTTTCCGTCCTACAATGCAGTAGATTTTGAACGTCTATTATTTTGGTTGTTGACAACATCCTCGTTTCTGCTAAACACAGCACCTAGGCAGAGGAATACGTTTTTGCTGTCATCCCTATCATTCTGCTCATGTTGTGGTTCTTGTGCTTCAATTTTACAACCTCAGCGACATAACAAGTGGTGCTGATTAGATTTTTGAACAAAAAGAATAAAAAGTTGTTCAACATGTCGGTTGTGGTTAAATCTTGTCATTGTAATCATTGTCCGCGAGAGAACATTCTTACCAGTTGCGTGAGGTGTACCCTGGAATTTGTCATGAAAATAATATGGAAGAAAGTTTTTAAAAGTTAGTGGTTCATATTTTCTTTTCCATAAAACATAATATGCCACTAAGTTGGTCAAGAAAATTTCATGATGCTTTTCTTATAGGCCTCTTTATAATCAATTTTCGTCTTTATAATCAATTTACGTCTTTACTATACACTTGTTGAAATTTCCTACTACATATAATGTAATATGCACAAAATTAATTTAATAGGTAGAACATCTGAATATTGTCTAAGAAAATAGGGTTAATTATGAGAATAAGCTGTCTTCTTAAAAAATTGGGTCCAAACATTTATTTTTTTTATTATAATTATTTGATTTTAGTTAAATATTCAATTTTTTCATTTTTTAAAAAATTTACTTATTTCTCCTCTAAATCTTCATTTTCTCTTCTTTCACTTTCTTTTTCAATTTCTCATTAGTTCCAACTAAGTGAAAAACAATTAAATTGAAAAATGATTGAAGACGAGTGAAAAATCATGAAATTATGAAAATTTAATTATAATGTGTGTAGCATATTAAATAATATGCACAACATATCATCTAGAAAAAGCAATTTATTTAGTATGTTTTGTGATGTGCGTAACTCATACTATAATGTGCACCACACATCACCAACCAAAAAAGAAGAAAAAGAAATTTTTAAACAAACATCATGAATGAAGTCTGAGGAAAATCACAAAGATCATATTAAGTCATTAGATGACTTAAATGCTACTATTGTATTTCAACAAAGCCAAAACACAATCAAAATCACAAATCCATAAAAAAACCCAGGAAAAGCATAAGAAAAGAAGAAGGAAAATGACATTCCATGACTCACCAAAGGCAAAACAAAATCTTCTTAATCTCATATTAAACAAAGAATTTAGTAAATAAATTTGTCTCTAATTACCTAATTAGGGGTTAATTAAGTGATTAATTAGTGATAATTGATTTTGGTAGAGTTTAGGTAAAATTTTCAATTTTCAAACCTCTTTTCAATAAATACATGAGCTATATTTATAGGAAAGAGTTAACAGTTACTTGAAATAGGTAAGCAATTTGGGATTCTGGAAATTTTAATGCAACATGCGTAACACATTGGTCAAATCTACTTAACATGCATAGCATGTTGCAGAACATGCTCCGCACATCAGGAAGAGCTCTTAATGTGCGCCCTTCACTGTACACACCTTGTAACATGTGCCATATGCCTATTGGCCTTTAAATGTGCCAAAATGGCATGATGACATATGGTGCACGTTAGATTTAGATGGGAAATAGACAGCTCATGTTGTACATTTGACCTAAAATAACATCAATCCATCAAAATCCAACCTTAAAAATCCATAAAATCGACCTAAAATACAGAAATACATATCTTTGCTGGGAGAGTTCGAGACTAGTGGTAGTCTATGACAAAGGATTTTGTAAGTTGATTGTAAAATATACCCTTAAAATAAGCATCTTCGATGAATTTCCCATTTAACGTATAGCTCGATATGAATAATGGATCCCAAGGTGTTGGGAGTATCCTAATTTCGGCCATTGTTAAGAAGATGTTGGGTTTTTGTAGGAAGTTTGAAGACAGAGTTGAATTTTGAAGTTTAAAAAGTGAAAAGCTAAAAAAAAAAAAGTGCCCTCTTTAATGCTCATGCTAATGTGTGTCAGCTTCTATAAAAGCCCTTTAATATGCACAAATGTCTGTTCACACTCCTTAATGTAAATTTAGCTTAATCCTAAAATTCTAAAACTTTTAGAGCTCATTTCTACTATAAAGCCCAATTTCCATGAGCCATAACTTCTAGCAAATGCATAAAATATACTGAAAACTTGCAAAATGCTACTATTACTTTAGGTAAAAAATTAATACTCATTTCAATTTCAATTTCTCTACGAACCTTATGAAAATTGATACAATATATGATTAATTTAGTCAAACCTTTGACCAATAATCAAACCATTAACAAACAAGATGCTAATCCAAGTAAGTGGAATCCAAATGCTAATTTTAGATTAAAAGCATACACATAATGGTAGCGAGCACCGGTCTAATAATTAACCAATAAATCTAATAATCGATCATGTTGATATAGTAGTTGACTAGTCAATCCAACAATGATCATTATCAAATCTGGCACGTCTTTTCACTATGTAACATACTCCTGTAGCATGATTACTAATTCTCTATTTAAGAAAATGAATAATTGATAGGTGTCATCATGCATTATGTTTTAGGAGTTTAGATTGTGAATTTTGCGCATTCATTCCTTTATATTTCATTTTGAATATCATGTGTTTTAGTAGAATGTGATGTGTGTGTTAAGTGTACAGAGCCTAAGGTACAATAAAGAAAAAAATGAAGAAGTTTTGGATAAGATGAACAAGCCCACGATCGTGGCATCCAACTCCACGATCGTGGCAGAAGCTCATCAAGAGGAACAAGACCCAGGGACAACTCCACGATCGTGGACTCCAACTCCATGATCATGACAGAAGGCAGAATCGAAGGCAAAGCTCCCACCAAGCACTCCACGATCATGGACTTCAACTCCACGATCGTGGACCGAGAATTATTGAGAAGAATAAAAGAAATCAAACGCCAAGAATAGTGGGATTCGTGGGAGAACAATACAAAAGACCATTAAAGTGCATTTAGGGATAATAGGAGCCAAGTCAAGAGTGATGGGCAGAAAAGAAGAAAAACAAAAAACCATTAAAGTGCATTCAGGGATAACGGGAGCCAAGTCAAGAGTGATGGGCAGGAAAGAAGAAAATGGCAATAAAAGGAAAAAGGGGAAGACTCCACTGGAGAAATATAAGAGAGGAGGAACTTAAGATTGGGAGAGGCTTTTTTCCCTATGGGCAACACACACTCTCACTTGTATTTTCTTTCTCTTCTTTGTTCTTCTTGTAAAGTCATGAGTGGCTAAGTAATCTACAGTAGGGTTTGAAGTTTGAAGTCCCTTGTTAGGGATAACTGCTATTGCTTGTTTTTAACATTGCTATGAATATTTAATTTCAAAGGTTGAATTCAGAAATTAATCTCTGCTTTGTGATTGCAATGAGAGTTGAGTCATGAAATGCTTGAATAGTGAGAGCTCTTCAATTCTAAAGATTAGTTCCTAAATGATTCCTTATGCTCTGTAGTTACAATGAGAGTTGAATTATGGAATGCTTATTCATTCTTGGTAAGTAGGTGTGTATGAGAGATCTACATACTCTTAGTTCCTGTATGATAGCTGAACAATTTCCCCTAATCAGAGGGCTATAAGAGTGACTAAGTGGATCTGAGGTTAGATGGAAATTTAGTTGATTTCGCCTCGAAGGAGGGTAGTCGATGCCATTGGATATCTTGGGTAGCAATAAGTACACAGTTATCAATTAGCTTGGTGATAAGAACTTCATTCCCTACACATTCATCATCATATAGTGTTTTTACTTCAGCAATACTTCTTACATCTTGACAGTTGATAATTCTAAATACTAAACTATCTTTCTTAGCTTAAACAAATTAGAAATCCAAGTAGTGGTGGATAAATCATTAAATCCTCGTGGGATCGATATCTTACTACATCAATCTGTATACTTGCAGTGAAGTAGTGAATAAAATTACTGTTGTTTCAGGGATAATCAATAATCATCCTACAAGGGATCTCTATCATTTAGGATTAAGTGCGGGAAATTTTTTTTTTTAAATAATCAAACAAATTACTAAATTCAAATCATTTAAATATATTCAGGTTTTAACATACTATCATCTCCTTATTTTAAAAATTAACATTCACACATTAATAATTCACATGATTAAAGTTCATCATAAACCGTTACCAACATTATAATATGTTCAATTATTTGAAATATTGCCAAATGTATTTTAAATATTGCTAGAGCATTTATTTATTAGTTGTACGATTGTTGCAGAATTGAAGTCTGATGAAAACCACACTAATTACCAATAACTTTATTATTTGTCCAGCTACTGACGTTGCTAATGATTTTGCTCTCCGTCTTTGCTTGTTCCTACGTCCATCAAATGATAAACGCTGAGTATAAAACTCAGTGGTGCTAATATAGCATAAATATCAAATATCATAAAAATCATATATCAATATGTCTCATTTACTTCCACATATAATCCCATAATTTTAATAAGGGCAAATAATCATCGTATTGTTAGTGTATGCTTAGAGCATCATGTGTATTTGTACTATACGTTTTTCATTAATAAAGGCATTATTCATTATATAGTACAATGTTTTGAATGAACTTGTTTTACTTGGAGTATTAAACTATATATTGAAGTCCATGA
>CANYBF010420756.1:0-23386 GCA_948192965.1 Dalechampia spathulata
TGGTCACAATGAAGAAGAAAATGAAGAAGACTGGAGATAAAAGAAGGAAAAACCCATCGATTACGCCGGTGAGAAAATGGGACGCGATTTGGAGAAAATGAGAAATTCACATGAAAGTGAGAAGTGGGTATTCTTGAAAAAAAAAATTGAGAATGTTGTATACCTAAAAGAAATTGGGGAAAGATGAAAGAAATGCTTTTTGGGTTGGTTTTTTAGAAAACCCAATTATATAATTTGTGTAATCCCGTAATTATCCCTTTTTAATTTAGTTGAAGAAATTTGGAAAAATGTCAAAAATAAAAAAAATTATAAAAATATCATTTTAAAAATACATATATACAAATAATGTATTTTTAAAAATATTTATAAAATAATATTTTTCCAGATTAAATGTTCGTTAAATAAATTTTATTAAAATTTAATATATATTTATATAAAATCATTATTTTTTAAAAAATAAAATCCATCATTTTTATAATTATTTTATTCATCAATTGAATTTTTGTACACCGTGATGGAGATATATGGTATTTAATATATATTAAGATAATTATTTCATTAATTTCTAAATTATTTATGATTTTTTAAAGAATTAAATAAAATTTCAATTAAAATTCTTTATGATAATAACATTAATCCTATTTAATTATATAATTTTTAAAAATTAGTGTATTAAAACTTATAAAATTACAACCTGTTTATTAGTTTTTTAATAATAATTTTGTAAAATGTAGATCATGATTATAATAAATTTGATAAAAAAATAAAGGAAAGCTGGTATAAAAAAAATATTTAATCTATCTAAGCAAAAGTTAAAAAAGATATTTTTTAAAAAATATCAAACAAAATGGATTTCATAAATTTTATAAAATTTAATTATAAATCTAAATAATTACATTTAATATGAATGAATTTTAATGCAAAATCATTATTTTTTTACATTATATTATAATTTTACTTATAAATATTTTACTTTTTAAGAAAAAAATAATAATTAATTAATTTTATAACTTTAAAGCTCAACAAATCTTAAATAGCCTCATTTAAGCTTGTAATACATGAAAAAACTTAATAATCTTGACTAAAATTTAACTTGATAATAAATGAACTAGACTCAAACCAACCACATATACTTCTTACCTAGCAAGCAATATGCATATTTCCATTTCAAGTGGCTAAACAAAATACACAATAGAAAGATTAAACAGGCTGCAATGCAATCCATTGATACCCTAGTATTTCATACAAGCTATAAAGCTTAAATAGTTGCTTTTGAATTCTTCATTCAACCTGGATGATCTAATTTAAGGCAGAGCCTAGTAAGGATGATCATCTTACAAGGAAAATTGGTTTCTTAATGCTTAAAGATAAGGATTATCCTTTGGATTTTTATGAACTTTCCATCCTATGTATGCTAAATAAGAGAATAAAGGGATCTACAACATTGTAGAAGTTTAAAGTTGATTTTAAAAGATATAGAGGTTTGACCAAATCGATCCTTCATTGTTCATGAAGGTTTTATTGTTAAAGTTGCTTCTTGCTCCTGTCATTGACACTCTCTCTAAATCAAACACACGAGAATAACATCACTAAGTAATAATTAAGTATCCAAAATGTAATGAAAACTTTGCTAAATAAGAGATTTTTGTTAAATAAGAGATACTTTCAACAACTCCTTTGAATATATCAAATATCAATCCAACATCCTTTGCAAATGCATAAATGAATTAAAAAGAAGTAATAGTTTTTACTTATTCATTATAGGATGTATATCAAATTCTAGTATTGATTCTCAGACTCAATGAAAATTATGAGAGCATGTCATGTTGGTTGGATTGGAATATTACTATCTTCATCATATTTTTTTATGAATGTGTGCACATGAATTTCATACTAGTATCATTCCCATTCCATCCTAATACAAGCTTCTATCTATTTGTTAATTTTTTCCACTCAATTGTTCTACAAATAAGAGTTAATATAACTCATTAATTAACATTAAATATCAAGAAAAGAATCATACAAGATTTTTACATTCATATGCTAAATGATAAGCATAAAACGTACACATGAAGTTGATTTTACTGTAAATGGTACCAAGATGACATCTTTCATTATACCAGCTACAACCTGAATAAGAGAAAGTTATAAAAATTGAAGAAACATTAAGAGATTAACAATATTAATACATTTTAACACTTTTTACAAGTTTATTAATAAGTAACAAATTACACAAATTTGAATTAGGAAGAATTAATAGAAACCCAACAAATAATGAGAAGATAGTTTAACTGAAAATCAAGCTTTCGCCCATGAAATGTTACCTACCTAGAAGAAGAAGGGAAAGTTGAAACATTACAAAATCTAAGAACTTGAAAGTTGTAGAGAGGAGACTGGAAAGCCAGTAAACGGCAAAAGAGTTTGGTGAGACAAAGGGAGACTCTTAATTAGACTTTTATTATTGTTTGGGCTTATAGCCATATGTAAATGGACCTTTATGAAAAAATAGAGAAATAAATTTTTTTTCTCCTTCACTTAATCATTCTTCATTTTTCTCCTTTTACTTCTTACGTACATAATTATGTAAAATACAATAAACACTAATAATGTGAACCTATGTTGAAAAGGTTTGACAATATTGATATACCTATTAAATAAACTAAAAATATAAAATTAAGAAATTGAAAAGAATCTTAAACTAAACCTAAATTTTTATATTAGAAAAAGAAGGTGTACGAAGTATAGGCCATTGCTTCTTCAACAAGCCAAATGTCCTTTCAATTACATTTCTTGCTAAAGAATGATGAAAATTATTAGGATTATTTCTACTTGATGTCCATTCATTTAGATGGTATCAAGTGGAATGATAAGGATTTCTACTTGATGTCCATTCATTTAGATGGTATCGAGTGGAATGATAAGGAGCAAGAAATCCCAGTCCATTAATATAGCCAACATCAATTAAGTAGTATTTTTCACATAAATGCAAACTAAATTATTAAATTATATATTTTGATATTAATTATATAAATCATATTTAAAATGTTATAAATTGTACCATTTGATATAAAAATGTGTTTAATCTTATCATAGTATCTCCCAACACCCTAGAATCAAAAGATGAACCTTTCCATTCTAGCAACACATAAACAAACTTCATGTTTTGATCACACACCCCCAAGATATTGGTAGTGATTTATTGCTATCTATTTGGTATCTACCTTGGTATCATAATGGAAATATAAGTGGTATATGTGTTCCATTTAATGCTCTAAGATAATCTTATTAATTATGTGATTATTATTTATAATTGCTAAAATATGAAAAAGTACAACTACTAGCAATTTTTTTTTCTAGTGTAAACATTTTCAATTGCTCACCTTAAATTACCTCCATTTTTCATCTTCCAAAGGTTCTATCATTGGATCAACTAACTTTATATATTCTTTACTCAATCCAAGTATTGCTTTCAATACTTCATTAAAATATATACTAATAGTTTCTAAGGAACAAATATAAGTCCATCCTACCAATCTTAATTTTTTATTATGAGCAAGTATAATCAAGAACAATGCTACAAATTCTTTTACAGTTACATTACTTGTATCATGTGAGCCTCTTTTTCACGCAATATATCAAAAAATATTATGTTTTGTAAGGCATAATTGATCATAATAATTAACTTCAATTCCATCATATAAATGCCTCAATAAACTCTTTTGTAATGAATAATTTTCCACTTCTTCACTTGTTGGCTTTGGTTCCCTAATTAGATATATATCATTATACTACATAAAATGACCCTTATAGTTATAGTAATGACTTCCATGAGTAATCTTCTTTTAACTTGCATTTCAACTTCATCATTTAATGAATCCCTTTAAAAACATTTTTTAGCAATCTAACAAGTTGAAATAATGATAATGCATTCTTTTAAAATTATTTTTACTAATTTTAATATGTTGATAAATAACATAAACATTCAAGAAAAAAATATATGATGCATATCATCAATAAGTAAGAATGCTTATCTATAATCAAATAAAAAAAGATGAATAAATGAAATAATAAACATAAAACATTTTTGTCACACCCTGAGCACGAGACATGCTCCCATAGTATAGTTATTAACACCCTAAGATAGGAAATTAATAATTACACTACAAGGGACATTCAACTTTGTTAATTAATCTACAATGTTTTTAATAATTTTAAATGCATAGAAATCAATAAATAATAAGCTTGCCATATAAACATCATAATTTATATATCACATACTAACATATGTCATTCACAAACAAACTTCAAAATTCATCAAATTCAACCATATTAAGTCATCATGCAAATTTCAAGTCCTCAGTGGTATTGTGATAATTACATAAGTTTTATATCATGATTGTTTTATTGCTAAAATGTCAAAGAAAAGAAGTTGCATAAATCTTATAGTTATAGAAGTTCATCATGAAGTCCAAGTTTTCTACCAAAATCCAGTTAAAACTTGAACCAGCTATTGCTGACACTAACCCTTGTGCTCACCCGCGACACTCGTGCTTACGTTCATCAAATGACAAATGCTGAGAATGCTCTTAGTGGTGCTAGTAAAATGATCTCAAGCAATGTACTTAAAAAGATCACAATATATCAATCATTCCAGCATGAAATAAATACATTCAATAATCATTGACATTCCTTACCTGTGATCTCTGTTATTTAATCCTCATATTTCTAAAATACATGCTTTATGTAGTAAGGTATCACTTCATATCATTTTTGCACCGTAAACTCGACTATGAATTCATATAAAGTGATAAATATGCCTTTGAGAATGTAATGATGTTTTACACTCTTCCTCTGATTTTTCTTATATCAATCTCTGATACCTCTACAATTATGCATAATCTTGTACTAGGTCTAATGTACTGATACCTCTCGTTCTCGTAGGAACATATCATTTCTCTATGGTTTAATAAAATGAACCCATTATTACTCTGTGTGTCACGTCTTTTGCCTGCGTAGACATGCTCTCGTAGAATGACTATTAACTTTCTCTTCTAGAAAGTCAATAAACATCCTATAAGGGATACATAAATTTTTTTTACACCGTTCTAAGTTTTACAGAAGTATTAGTCTCAAATAACATTCTTGCACTTACTACCTTTAACATTTAATTACTTAATCAAATTAATTAGAAACTTTAATTTACTCCAAGTCCTTGCCTTCAAAGAGTCTCCTGTTGAATTAGTGCTTTGGGAATCCATGCTTGCCATCCAACTGTCAACCTACATCCATCAAATGATGAACGCTGAGTATATAACTCAATGGTGCTTAACACATAACATATACAATATAATCATTCATATCACATCTATGAACAAGTCATGTAAACCATAGTATTATTTAAACAGCATTCTAAAGTAACCATTTAAATCATCACCTATGTATATCAATGTTTGCTTGATTCTATGTCATATTCAGATCATAGTTCACTTAATGTCAAAACTATGTCTAATTTATTCCTATGATATACACATATATCATCTATTTTTTCTGGAATGTATTATTCTTCTGAACTGGGTTTAATCAATACATTCATATATCTTTTAAACTAAAATAATCATTGTTACCCAATTGTTATCATTTCGTTACTGCAAACATATCTATACCATGTTCATAATAAATATCATTACTTTCATAACATTTCAGGATATAATAAAATCTTGCATTTATTCTAAAATGCCATTTTTGATTTTATCACATATTCCTTTAATTTATAATTATAATATAATTAATCATATTAATTATATTCTCTATCAACAGTCAGCATGAATGTCATCAAAGAATCTTATCATATGTTCATCATGCATGTATCATGATATGTGTGATCATTATGGTTTATTTGCATATATGCACATATGTGCAATCACATATCATTTATATCATCACTGTATCTTTATGAATGATGTTTGCATATGAGAATGCATCAATGTTATGCATTTTCCCCTCGTATTTTTTTCCTTTTCACATTTCCATACTATTTCATATCATTCATATCATTTTGCCCTTTTTATATATACTAGGCAATTTCATAAGCGCGCATGGTACTGGATCTTATATTTCATCTTATATCTGTGGTTCATCGCTGGAACCCACTTCACCTCATTTCATATCTGTAGGAATTTCAAAATACCCATGTACCCTTTTCAATTATCATTTCATCACTTTCTTTTATTTATTTTCCCCTTCCTTATTTCTCCATGTCATGTCATGTATATGAATATATGAATATGTTTTATGACATGATTTGTATGGTTCATGCTATGATGCCAAATTAACATATGCAAGCAGCATGTTATCATCTCATGTATCATGCAATTCATACATCATTCATTTTATATAGCAGGATTTCCATAAGACATTCATTTCCCTTTACATCCTTTCAAGTAGCATACATTCCACATGGCATCAAATGCATATAGATTTCATTTCATATCTCAAATTTCCATTAGAATTATTTGATTATCATTTTTTGCTTAAATCAAAATTCATTTACTTTGGTTTATAAGCCTTGATATTAAAATTTATCAACTTTCATTCATATCTAGATATTATTATCTTTCACAATTTACCATTTTATTATAATTCATAATATTTTAGTCTTAACTATTTTATGTTTACGTACTAATTTTTGTTATGTACTATACTTTTAGAATCATGTATAAATTGATCATTAAATTTTATTTACTTCCTTTTTATCTCAGTGTGTATAATTCTGCAAATATTAACTTTATTTGCTAACACTTATATATATATATATATATCACATTATATCATTTGTATCTTTTCATATATATATTCTATAATTATCACCTATCAATCATAATCATGATATGATAATATGATCATGAAAGAACTTCATCATTTAAATTAATTTCATCAATATAAAACCTCCATGATATAATATTAGCAAAATACTCATCACTTCAATAATCCGTATAAAGCAGCTCATATACTAATCAATAAATTTCCACTATTATCATAAATAATTATTCTTTGCTAATATTATTAACCTTCATTTAAATATCATTAAGTATTCACATTTATCTTTTACATTATCATTATTATTGATTAATGACATCATACTTTATCACCTTATCTCTTATTTAAATATCATTACAATCGTAGCATATCATAATATCATCATGCAAATGTTATCATGATATGTCAACATTAAATCAACACACCATATCATATCATCATAACTAATAAATATGAATGCTTGGATGTGTATATAAAAATATTTATCACTTTAATCAATCAAATATATTAGCAAATATTCTATCCAATGCATCATACTATTATCATGTATGATCACCCTCACAATTATTAATGATCTTCCTTTAATCGTCATTATCCAAGTTAAGTTTATCAACACATATCATATCATACTTTAATATATGTAGGTGTCATAATATGTTTTAATCCTATCTCTTAGAATTTCATATAAAACTCAACTTCAATTAACTTAATCATTCATAAAAATATAAGATGTAACATGTAATCATATGTTTAAGAATTAAGGTAAATTCGTACTTACCTGTCGATCCAATAAAAAGAGATTAGCTAAAATAGCACAAACATGAATTTCCGTTCCTTTTAAGTTTCCAGTGATTTGCGTCAATTTTCCCTCTGAATCATATAGAATATAAATTAAACATTCATCTTTAATTAACTATCTTAATTTCATTATTAAACATTTATCATCCATACCTGCAAATATATATATATACCTTTATATATATATATATTAATTAATAATATTTCATATCTTAATTCAATCTTCATATTACTTAGCATATAATTTATTTAAGTAATAATATTAACATTAATCATTTTATTTTACTATTTACATCACTATTCACATGATACTATTCATGTAGATTACTATTCATATGGTACTATTTACATTGGTTACTATTCATCATATAACATTTATATATCATCATATCTTAATTAGGACCAATTTAATAACATCTTAGCTTTACTTTAATACCCATTTAATGTCATTTTAATATGACCATAATAATAACCAAGTAATAAACTCAATTGAATTTAAATGTATTTCTAAATCTTCTTAATTCAACATCCAATTATTATGTGTAATCTTATATGATATTCACCTTAATACTTTATTTAATCATTATCATACTTAGCTAATAATTCTAGATTCATTATTATAATGATCCATAATACTTTCAATAATTATTCTCATATTTATTTCATAATCCATTTAAATCTTATTATGAAATTATCATTAATCATACACTATTTTATTACTTTATCAACCTTCAATAAATCAAGGTCTTAATTATTTATTCCATTTAATTCCATATATAATTTAACTCTTTAAACTTCTTATAATCATAACTCATACTCAATTTATATCTCATTTAAAATCCATAATTTTAAATTTCTGAAAATTGCATCATAACTCACTTTAACTTCCATTTTAATCACCATATTAGAATATTACTTAACTTTAACTCATATCATAATTAATTACTCCTTTAAGCTTCTTAGAATCCTTAATTCACTTATTAAATCAACCATTTAAGCCCTTTTAATTCATCCATACCATATGCTTCCAAATACACCACTTAACCATATTAAAATGCTCCTTTTAATCCATATCTTTTATAATATCATACCCACTATCTTTTATTTATTAAAATATTTCCACTTCCTTTTTAATTCTTAATCATAGAATTAAAATATTAATCATCATATCATTCATTTTATCTTTTGACCATATGCATTCATTAACACCTATATGACATACAATAATGCTTTTTATTCTTATTCATTTATTATGTCCCCTTTTTGTCTTTATTCACTTTAATGCCTTATACCTAATTTATCCTTATTTAAATTATTCAATATCCTCTTTAATTCTTAACCATATGATAATCTTTTTCAATTATTTAAATTTACTTTATCCTTTAATCATTTAAATTAATAATCTTTTTCAACTCCATTAATCCATCTTAAATCATCATTTATCTTAAATTAACTTAACTTTATCTTACTTAATTACTCATTAACCTTTCTTATCTTTTAATTAAGCCTTTAATTTACCATTTTCTTAGCTTTTAACTTTGGTATATTCAGCCTAATCACAAGACCAACCCACACACACACCACAATCCACTATAATCAACCCTTATACATCACTAATAAACTAAATAATCAATCTAAAAGCTAGAAACTACTAAACTACCTCCAAACCATTCGGCCAAGGCCTTCTAAGAGTCAAAACAATTCTGCCAAATGAAGAATCCAAGTAAAAAAATTTGGCCAAAGTGAATCTATACATAAAAATGCATAAAAAAATGAAGATCTACCATCAAACAATCTCACCTTTAAGTAATATAACTAAAAATAAACTAAAACTTGATATTCCTTTAGCTTTTCATCTGATCTATGAAGATCCCTCAATTAAAACTTGTTTTCCAACTAAAAATTCCCAAGCATGTACCTTAAACATAAGATCCATGAAGAAAAATATGGATTAGACATAAAATAAGGTACAGTTTCAAGGAAAACTCATAACATAAGTGGTTCTCAACTTACACTTTGAAGATCAACAAGGAAGTGGTTCGGCCATCATTAAAAAAGAAGAAGAACAAGAAGTCATTTTGGCCAAACATGAGGTATTCATATAGATCTAATCATACACTTGAAGAAACAAGTGAAAAATGGAAGGAATGTCGCGGTTTTGAAGCTCCCTTGAAACAATCATTTTGGCTTCAACATGAATAACCAAGAAATAGAAGTATCTTGACTCCATCTTCATCTAAACATGTAGTTCTTTGATTTAAATTGAAGTTTCATGAAGAAAAGAAGGTGGAATGATGAAGTTTTTGATTTTTCCTTAAGAAAGAAGATGAAAAACATAAATGAACTATGAAGAAAGTTAGGAAAGAAGAGAAATATGGAGGATGGTTCAGCCATGAGAGAAAGGAGGAAGAAAATAAGTGTATTAGGTTTCATTTAACCTTAAATTTGGATGGAATATGACCATATTTAAGGCAGCCCCCTTTTAAGACCAAAATACCCCTAAATACATACCATTTGAACCAAATACATGTATTATACGATTTTCCTTCCCTTTTATCCTCAAAATATGTATGGAATACATCCATAAACTTCAATTTTTGTATATCCCTCCTAAAATACCATCCATCCATCATTTTTCTAAATAATTAAAATAATCATATTATTTTATCTCTCCTTCTACTTACACTATCTACTAAACCACTTTTCCAATTACCCATACCTCCTTTTTCTATTACCCATACACCATTTCTTATTCAATCTACTTTTCCATCTTCCCATACCAAATAAAATGCAAATTTCAAATTTCCACATCATCAAATCTATATTATTTAATTTCCTTCTTATTTACACCTTATCAATCCAATATTCAATTTCTTCTTTCCTTTTTATATCATATACTATATTTTATTATTTCCATCACATGTCTAATTAATATACTGTTATTATTTCTATTTCCTTATATTAATTTTCAATTACACCTTCTATTTATCAATAAATCTATTTATGACATCATCAAACCCCTATTATGAGATCATTATGACATCATTAATAAAAATCACCAATTTTACTTTCTAATATTTTCATATCATTTATATACCTTCAAAAATGTATTATCAATCCATAATAATTCATTCTTAATACAATTAAAATCATAATTAATCTCATATGCTTACATCATGCTTACATCATTAATGTTCATTTATGATATCATAAATGAATTTCCAAATTCCATTATACTTTCTTTTCTATATTTTTAATCTTATGTTAAATAAATCATCTTAGGTATATATATTCTAATATACTTATTTAATATTCCATAATATTTAAAATTTTCTATCTTGAAATACGTGTTTTTCCATAATTCCACGTCATCACTTAGTTTTTGATCGTATAAGGGGTAATGAGGATGTGACACTACAATTCTATATAGGAATCCAACTTTATGATTTCCTGTGGAAATCCAATTATGTGACCCAGTACATATCAATAACAAATATGTTTAGCTCTCTAATCTTCCAATCCTTATACCTCCCCATCACCATGACATGCTATGATTATGTAAAAATGAGCGAGTATACATGTCATGATGCATAGACATGTTGTATGTCATAAAATGAATATAAATTAAATCATATATCATGCATTCATGAAATGTTCCTTCAAGGGACCAAGTATTGGTCGTGGAACACTTGTACAAACCTGCAATCAATTTTCCTTTATCTAAACCCCTTGGTGACAAATGTAAATCTTCTTTTGAACCACTTATAATATTGCAAATATATACTATAATGAGTCAATTAAAGTTGCTAAAATTTTAGACCCTAAGATTTAGGGGTCCAATTCAAGGTACAAAAATCCAGCATGTGTATTATGTGAAGAAAAAGTTGCTAGAATATTGGACCCTGAGGTCTAACTCGAGGTACAATTTTTCAACCTTATGAATTCCAAAGCTGTGCATGTTTAAATCAATCATTAGAAATGCTTTTGATAACCAACTCAATTAAGATTATACTTTATACTAAAATAAAGTAAATTCAAAAATTCAATCATTAAGATATACAATGTAAGCATTTAAACAAGTTATCATATCAAATGTAAAACATTATGCTCATAAGGAACAGTCTGCCTTGCATGTATATTTTGTTCTAACAAATCACCATAAAATAGGACAAACATTATACCATTAAAAAATAGACTTAAATAGTTTTCTAACAGCACATTATACTTTTTAAAAATCATTTGTTAAGGTAGGCAACACAAATATTTAAAACAGGTCATCATATTAGACATATAAATATGCTGCTTATAGGAACAATTTTTTTTGCATGAATTTTTAAGCTAATTAAATGACCTAAACATATCAAAATAAAACAAATCTTATACCATTAGAAACTAGACTTAAAGAGATTTTCAACCATATATTACACTCCTAAAAACTCAAACATTAAGGCAATCAAAATGCAATTGCCGCAAGCTCCTTTATTCTGCCTTTAACATGCATGACAATTGTATGCCAACTTATGCAATTCTTATCCCCATCATAAACAACTCTTAAAATCATAACTCATATATAAATCTCATGTCCTATGATAAAAATATAATAAAAAGGTGCAGTTTTACAAAAAAGATATACACAACTCTCAATATGTCCAAAGTTATACACATTACACATTTAAAGGCACAATTTCAACTTACCACTAACTTGCATAATTTTTATCTATTTAGGTGATACTCCAAAAATTCCAATTTTATGATGAAACAATAACTTAATATCATAATAATATCCCTTAGAATTATTTTTACAAATATCCAACCACAGCCCCATGAAATACACATTTTGGTATAATACTAGGTAATTTATCTTTAATTGAACTTCAAGCATTTATAACTCATTCTAAGCTTTTCTTATCAACTTTGAATCATACTATAAATCATTCCATATTAAATGCAAGCATACATATATATATATTACACACAATCTCAAGTCCATTTGGTTAATATACAAGGCACATATTCACACTTAAAAGCTAAATACACACAATATACACAAAGTACATGCTTTTCTGCCCATTAATGAACTTTTTAGCATTTTCATGCCATAATTTACCTTTACATGCAACCAAATCCCATTTTCAACATCTAATTACATTATTAAATCATGTTTTCATAAAAATTCATTGATTACACACTTCTACCCCCTTAAACATTGAAAGGCTAAATAGTTCCTAAATTGGTAGTAACTTTGCAACCAAGCTGTTTACACATGAAATTATCTTTCCCTCATCATTCAAGCATACACAACCTTAGAAATACCATTAATCATCATTCACACACTTTAAATAGTAAGTAAAGTGGCTAATTTAAGGGTTACAAGTTAAGGATTTACACAGAATTCACACACTAAAATAGAAACTCATTCAGTTACATTATAACATCAAATTTAACAACTTATCTTTCCTATCTTTCACCAAACAATCCAATTCTTCCATTTACACACAAACAACATAAATTCTACAACAATTTATCACTTCATTAAAGAGGTAAAAAGCATAGAAGAGGAAGAAAAACATATAGGCAAAATGCATAGAACACCAAGGCAATATGAAAACCGAATTCTTTGCATGATTTTACCTTGGAATGATACTTTTCTTTGACTTAGAATACAAAGAGAAGAAGAGAAGGTAGCAGTCGTATATGTTTTGGTGAAGAAATAAGAAAAACTAACCTACTTCTATTTTAAAGCAATATAAATCCAATTTTGACTTATGAAAAATAAGAACCAATCATAAATGACACCTTGCAAGCTTATCCCACTTACTCAACCAATTTGTTCCTGCCTTTATTTCTTTTTTTTACATCATTTTTACATCATTTTTGCATCATGATTACACAATATTACACTTACCATTCATTATAGGTTTATGGGCATAAATCATACATAATATAATTTCCAATTATAACCTTAACTTTTCATGAAATGTCATTTATATCCTAGCTTACAATTTTACATACCATTGCTTCTAACTTTACTTTAATTTATATTTACACACTTTAATTCATACTTTATTTAATTCATCATGCATATAGGGAATACATTAAAAATATGCTAAGTGTGTGGATGTGATAATTTTTATTGACCATCATGTAAACATATAATCTTACTCATTATGAAAAGAATAACAAACATTAAGAATACATACATTATAAAAAAATCCATACACATGTGAAAGCATGACATATCTATATTAGTAACTTGTAAGGGGGAATGAGATGAAAAATGATATAATGAAAGTTATGGGAAGCATGTCAATTTGGAGGGAGACGTGTCATATTAACAAACAAATAAACAAAAGATGAATATGGGTTATGATGGTAAAGTTTCAATTTGCATTGAGCATCCAAAAGGCTCTTGTAATGGAAGATTTAATGTGCTTAAGCCTGCTATAACATTTTTACTTATGGATTAATATATTATTCTATCTTTCTTTTTTGGATTTGTATCTGTCTCATATAAAATGTTAGATTAATTTTCATTTTTTCATTATAGGATGTACATTAAATTTTGGTATCGATTCTTGGATTCAATGAACATTATAAAAGCATGTCATGTTGATTGGATCAAAATATTACTATCTTCATCATGCTCTTTTTGTGAATGTATGCACATGAATTCCATACTAGCATCATTTCCATTCCATCCTAATACAAGCTTCTAGTTGTTTGTTAATTCTTTCCACTCAATAATGACTCAATAATGACATTATTGCAAAGCCAAGTTTTGATATATGATGCTTGCTAAAAAAGAAAGTTACATTATAATGTTGCATATTTCTTTCGTATTCAACCTAATACCCAAAACTGCAAAGATATAACCCTTATCATAACGATCACCAGCCAAACCAAAAAAGGTGTCAAGAATGTGTTCTAGACCAACTTCCACCATAATGACGACTGACAAAACATAGAAAAATAGCTCAAACTTACTATTTTCATATAAGCAACACTCACAATACATAAATGTAAAGATTTTCTCTTCATAAGAACTTTAAACAAATATATGAAAACATGTTTATGATTATGAATTATGTTTTAATAATGCCTATAAAAATTAAATTCATAAAGGAAGAACATACCTTTCTTTTCTAGTAAGGTAGAAAATAAACAAAATCATAAATAGGAGTTATGGTTGAAACCAAAATGACATTGAGGCTGGTGAACACTAATAATGCTATAATTGGTTGAGTTTTATGCGATATCTTTATTTGTAGATAAAAGTCACTTAATCATTTTACAAATAAGAGTTAATACAACTGATTAATTAACATTAAATATCAAGAAAAAATCATACAAGATTTTTACATTCATATGCTAAATAATAAGCGTAAAATTTCCACATGAAGTCTATTTTGCTGTAAATGGTATTATACCAGCTACAACCTTGATAAAAGAAAGGTATAGAAATTGAAGAAACATTAAGAAATTAACAATATTAATACATTTTAACACTTTTTATAGGTTTATTAATAAACAACAAATTACACAAATTTGAATTAGGAAGAATTGATAGAAACCCAATAAATAATACGAAGATAGTTTAACTTAAATCAAGATTTCAACCATGAAATGTTACCTACATAGAAGAAGAAGGAAAAGTTGAAACATTACAAAATATAAAAACTTGAAAGTTGTAAAGAGAAGACCGGAAAGCAGACAAAAGGGTTTAATGAGATAAAGAGGGACTCTTAATTGGGCTTTTATTGTTATTTGGGCTTATAGCTATATGTAAATTGACCTTTGTGAAAATAGAAAATTATATTTTTTTCAAGGAACCAAAATTATTTTTCTAAAAATATAGAATTTTTGAAAATATATTTTTTAAAAATATCACTTTAATATATATTAGATATTTGAAATGTATATTTTAAATATTTAAAACTATAATTCTAAATTATAATTTTTTAATATTAATTTAAAATTACATATTTTTGTATTTTAACCATTTTTTCAAAATATATTTTTATAGAGAAAATGTATTATATATTATATAAATAAAAGCTAAAAAATACAAATATAATAAAAAGGAAAAAGTTTAAAAATAATAATAATTAAAAAGTCAATTTTATAAATATTTTTACACGTCCCCATATTTTTTTGGAAATACTTTCCCAAAAACATGTATTCCCGTAAATAACCTTATTGCAATTTTTGTAGAAATCATTTAAAATTCTCTAATTAATGGCTTATATTTCAAAATTTTATCATCTTTTATCCACAAAACTCTTATTATTTTTTAAAATATTTTTCCTTTTAATTTTCACTTATGAACAAAATTAAAACATAATTTTTTTCAATTTTTTTCTCACCATTTAATTCTTGTTCCCTTTTGCCTTCTTTTTCTTCTTGTTCATTCATTTTTTTCTACTCCTATTTCTTCCTATTTTCTTACTTTTTCTTTATGATTATACTTCTTCCTTTCTTTGTATTTTTCTAATTAATTAATTATTCAATTTTTATTATTTGTTATATAGTTTAATTATATTTTTTTCATTTTTTTGATATTTTTATTGTATTTATTGCTATTTATTTAATTTTCTTTTATAATAAATAAATAAATATTATATTATACTAATATATATCATATATATTATATATATTGATAAATAAATAAATAAATATATATATATATAATATGATTTTATCAGGTATATATTAGTAAATATATTTATACCATATATACATATATTTATATTTTATAAAATATTATAAGATGTATATTATTCATTAATATATACTAGTAAATAAAAATATATTATTATATATATTAGTACATAAATATATACCACATATTTATTTATATGTATTTATTATTAAAAAAATGTATTTATTATTAAAAATAAAATCATCAGATAAATAAAAATAATCAATAAAAAATATCGAAAAAATATATAACAAAATATTTAAAATGATAAAAAGAAGAAGAATAAGAAACAAAATTTAACAAAAGAAAAGTAACAATAAGAAGAAGGAAAAATTTAAAATTTAAAAATAATATAATAAATAAATAAATAAATAAAAAAGAATACCACTATAATTTCATAATAAAGAATGATAAAAATTTAAATTAAAAATTAAATTAATATTATCTTTTTTAAACAAGTATAAGGAAATTGATATGAGCTAATTTCTTCAAAATTATATCTATAGTTTTTGTAAGTTTTTGTTTAAAAAAGAAAATTAGACCAATAAGAGTCGTAATAAGAACTAGAAGGTTGAATATTAATTAAATTGACTAGCATATATAATACATGAATCTAACATAAATTATTAATCATATAAAATATTAAGTCTAAGTATGAGAAAATTGTGATATATACATTATATATTTAATATAATAAATAAATAAATGATAAGAAAATAAATCAATAAAGATGATATAAATAATCCGAGTAATAAAATAATTACCTAGTAGGATGACATGATATAAAGGTGGCTACTATTAGATAATTTTTAATCTTATAATTTTAATTCATTAATTCATTTATAAAATGTAATTCTTTTTATAAAATAATGAGGTTAAACTTTCAAATTTAATATCCATATCAATGGTATATATCTTGAAGGAATTTTATGTATATTTCATTTTATTTTGTTTCTGTTGCTTTCTACAAGACGTATGGTGTGTATATATACAATATGCTTAACAGAAAAACAGCTACCTATAGCTAAAAATTACAGCTGTTAAATACACGTGTGCAAGACCTAGAACATTCCATAATGTGCTGTCATTTTTATCTTTATCCAATCCATAATCGTTTTGCTTTTATTTGAAATGCCTCGTTTTGCTTTGTTATTCTAAAGTCTTCTTTGGTAGGCTTCCCTTATACCAATGTGTCCTTCAGGTTTTCATCTTCCCTAGGAGACTCTTCAGAACTCCTCTGTTCTTTCCAAAACTTCTCTCCTTCAGAACTCTTCTATTCTCTCCAAAACCTCTCTTCTTCCATGACTTCTGCTTGTCTGCCATCTTCTTCTTTCGATTTTGTTGGGTCCATTCCTCCTCCTTCATCTTCTAATTTTTCTGAGACATATTTTCTTTTTACACTCCCCCACAAGCTAAAGTCGGGGATGAAAATGTAGGCTTTAGCTTGCCGAGTAAACGATGGAACTGTCTAGCACCCAGAGACTTGGTAAACATATATGCAATCTGAGTGTCGGATCCCACTCAAACTATTTAGATTAAACCAGCTTTGATGCTATCGTGAACGACATGAAGGTCGATCTCGACATGTTTTGTTCACTCATGGAATACCAGATTCTCGGTAATGTGGATAGCGGCTTGGTTGTCGTAGCGTAATGGAATCGGCAGATCTGGTGATAGTTGAAAATCTTGGAGAAGATAAGTGAGCCACCTTAATTCATTTACTATTTTCACCATGCTTATGTATTCTACTTTTGCAGATGATTGACTGATTGTATTTTGTTTCTTCATTTTCCATGAGATGAGTTGTAAGTGACCATCGAGTGATTTTGCATGTGGCCAGTCAACATCGCATAAAGCGATTAGCTTGGTGGAGTGCCCTCTTGGAAAAAAAAGTCCCTTGTCTGGCTCACTTTTTGAATACCTAACAACATGGAATGCAGCCATTAGGTGTCCTCAACGGGGCATTTGCATGTATTGGCTGAGCTACCGTGTGGCATGTGTTATGTCTGGGTGCATGAGACCTAAATATAACAGCTTGCAAATGATTCTTCTATAATGCTCTGGTTCTGCTAAAATGGTACTTTGATCTTCTTCCAATCGACGTCCTTAAGGTAATAGAAAAATAGTACCCTTTGCTGTGGTGAGTCCTGTTTCCTTTATTAAGTCTCGGATATATTTTTGTTGATGCACATATAACCCTTATGCAGATCTCAAATTTCCAGCCCTAGGAAATATCGAACTGAATTGAGATCCTTTATGGTGAAGTCTTGATAAAGCTTGCCCTTGTTGGTCTCTATTTCTGGCAATGATGGATTGGCTATCAGGATGTCATCAACGTAAACTATCAAGGATGTAAAATTAGCTCTTGACCCCTTGGTAAAAAGGCATGTATCGCTATGTGACTGGCTGAATCCGTATTCTTTTAATTTTGTAGTTAACTTTTTGTTCCACATCCGTCCTGCCTGTTTCAATCCAAATAGGCTCTTGTTTAGCTTACACACTTGTCCTTTTATGGCTTATAAGTACCCCTCTGGTGGTGACATGTAGATCTCTTCGTCGATATGCCCATGCAAATAGGCATTATTGATGTTAAGTTGGTGCATATGCCATTGCTAGGTGGCTGCTAATGCCAAGAAGGTTCTTACTGTTACCAACTTTGTAACTGGTGAAAAAACTTCATGATAGTCCACTCCAAGTTTCTGCTTATACCCTTTCACTACCAACCTAGCTTTATAACGTGACACAGTTCCATCTACATTGTATTTTATACGATATACCCATTTTGATTCGATTGCTCTTTTGTTTGCTGGTAATTCAACTGTTTCCTAAATATGATTGTCTTCTAATGCCTGTAACTCCTCCTGTATAGCCTACACCCACTTTTCATTTTTAATAGCCTCTGCATAATTGGCTGGTTCATGAGTAGTATTAACAAGAGCAACAACAGAGACATATTCGTGTGTCAATTTTGGTACTTGTGTGAATGGTAGTGTATCAGTAGATGTAACAAAGTCCTCCAACCAATATGGTTTATGATGTTCTCTGGTACTTCTTCGTAGGAAAGTTGTGTTATTATTACTGACTGCCAAGTCATTTTCTGGTGTGGTTTGAGTTATGGTGATATGGTTATCTAAAATTTCTAGTAAATGGTCTTCTTGGAATGGGGTGGGCACTGGTACTATGTCTGGTATGGTGTCTTGGTTAAAAGGAAAAATGTGTTCATAGAATTCAACATCCCTTAAAATAAAAACACATTGATCTTTTATAGAATACAAATTATAAGCTTTGTAACCTTCTGCAAGTCATAAGAAGATGCTTTTGTGAGCTTTAAAGTGGAATTTGGTTTTACCTGGACTGACATTTGTAGAGTAACATAGACAGCCGAATACCCTAAAGTTTGTATAATCTGGTTTAACATTGAAAAGCCTTTCATATGGTGTTTTCCAATCTAATATGATAAAGGGCAAGGGATTGATTATTTGTATGGCATATAGTATGGCTTCACCATAGAATCTAATGGGTAATTTTGCTTGAAACATTAGAGCCTGAGCTACTTGAAGTAGGTGTCTGTGTTTTCATTCTACTATACCATTTAGTTATGGAGTATAGGTACAGCTATATTGATGGATAATTCCTTTTGACTTAAAAAATTGTAAGCATATTTGATTCTGAAACTCATTACCATTATCAGACTAATTCTTTTGACAGTTCTAGACATTTGGTTTTCAATCATGAATATAAATCTTTTTAGAACTTGGTTGACATTGAGTTTATCTTTTAACAGGTAAGTCCATGTAGCTCTGGAAAAATCATCTATTATAGTGAGAAAATAAGTGGCCCCTGATACAGAAGGTGTGACATAAGGTCCCCAAAGATCAATATGGATTAAATCAAGGGAAGTTTTACTCTGAATCTCTTTTTTTTTGAAAGGGTTTTCTTGTCTGTTTTGAGAAATGACATATATCACATACATTTGGAAAAGCATTTTCTTGAAACAAAATTCGTTTGATAAGCTGCATTTTTTCTTTTAAAAGATGACCAAGTCTATTATACCATAATTGGATTTCTTGACAATCAATATTAACTTTATTACAAACATTTCCTATCATATCTGTATCGAGAATATATAAACCATCTTGGAGAGTTCCCTGAGCAATGTTATCATGGGTGGTAAGGTCCTGCAAATAGCATTTGTTAGATTCAAAAATGGCTATTATATTATTTTGTTGTGCTAATTTGCTGATAGAGATGAGGTTGTTATGAAACTTGGGCACACATAAGACATTTTTAAGGGTCAATCTTGGGTGTAGGTTTATAGTTCCTGTATGTGAAATGTCTTGTGTCTTACCATCAGGGAAATAAACTCTATTTTTCATTTGTAAGGGTGATACAAATAAGGATAGGTCATTTGAAATATGTGATGTTGCTCCAGTATCTACTATCCATTTTCCAACTATTTTGCATGAATTTGGAAATTAGTAATTACGGGTGTGCTAGAGGTTAAACCTCAATAAATGCGATGGACGATTATGAGTTCCCAAGCTCCTTGGAACAATTTGCTTGAACGTGTGTATAATAGCTCGATTGAATAAGTTTAAGGAATATTAAAGAAATGTAAACATAAATAGGAATAACAAGAGAAGGTAGCTTTAAGGAAATTGTTCGTATTAAATAAATGACAGTACTTTCGATTAGGAACAAAGCTTAAGAAATAATACTTGAAGTGAATAAACAAAGAGCCTATTGAAATGGAAGAAATTCTAGTATTTTTGTTGTGCTGTTTGTTTGGTCTTGATTCATCCTCCTCGTCCCTGCTTTCTCTGGTACTCTTATGGTGGTGAGGAATTTTTTGCATGATCTTCATAATTGTCCACGTCCACGTAAACCACGTAAAGCATGTTTTTTAACTCCACTCCACGTTCATTTAAGGAACAACTGCTATAATAAATTAACTAACTTAATTATTTAAGCTTTATAATTAATCAATTAATTTAATTGAGTTTTTCATAATTACTCAATTAATTAATTATCTAGCTTTCTATAATTAATTAGCTAATATATTAATTTCAATTCAGCTCTTAATTAGCTAAATTAATCTTAGGCCTAACACCAGCCTTTTGTACAAAAGTATTAAAAATGTGTGTAGGATTCATACCTGCATGATCAATGACCGTCGTACATCCGACTGTCTCTTGAATGTTGCATTCTTGTATATACTTCTGTACCTCTTTCCATATAATACTTGTTATGTCTAGACTCCTATTCATATCATTTAAATCAAGAGGGTTATCTTGAACTGCATTTGCCTTCTCGTGTTTTTTCTTTATATCACCGAATCATTCAGGATAGCCTATGATTTTGAAGCCGTTTTCCTTTATATGTCCTGTCATGTTACAGTGTAGACATTTCAATTTTTCCTTGTCTTTTCATTCAAGCTGCTTCCTGTTTTGAAATTTTGGAACATTTTTCTGAGCAAATACTGCCATTGCCCATTCTGAACCTCTCTTTGTTTCTCTACACTCAATACCATTAAATATTCTTTGTTTATACTTGAGAAAGGATCCATAAGAAGTATTTGATTCTTAACATTGTCGTATGCTTTGTTTAATCCCATGAGAAATTGCATGAGACTTTCATTGTCTTCATAATCATTCATCTTTTACTTTTGTCCACAGTTGCATTTTGGCAATGGACTTAAAATGTTGAGTTCGTCCCATAACTTTTTCATTTTGAAGAAGTACACAGCCACTGATGTATCTTCTTAGTGTAAGTTGCAAATCCCTCATTTTAGCTGATAGATCTGTGGACCGTAACTTCCTCCAAATCTTTCTTTTAACTCTTCCTAGGGTGATCTTGCAGAAGTCACATAAATAAAAGATTCAACTAGCTCTATTGACAAGGAATTCAAGATCCATGAGATGACCATGAAGTCTATCCTCCTCCATCCATCGTAGTCTGCATCACCTTCTTTAGATTCAGTTACTGATCCATCAATGAAGTTAAGTTTATTTTTGGCTCGTAATGCATGCATCATAGATCTACTCCATGAGATGTAATTCTTTTCTGTCAATCAAATGCTAACCAAAATCAAGCCAGGTTAATCAACATGATGAAGATGTGTGTTAAAGCCTCCTCCTACTACTAGATCATCAGCTCCTGCCATGCTCGTTTCAGAGAAAAGAAACTGCTAGAGCTCTGATACCATGAAGGAATTTTATGTATATTTCATTTTATTTTGTTTCTGTTGCTTTCTACAAGACATGTGGTGTGTATATATATAGTATGCTTAACAGAAAAATAGCTACCTATAGCTAAAAATTACAGCTGTTAAATACACATATGCAAGACCTAGAACATTCCATAATGTGTTTCCATTTTTATCTTTGTCCAATCCACAATCGTTTTACTTTTATTGAAGTGTCCTATTTTGCTTTGTTATTCTAAGGTCTTCTTTGGTATGCTTCCCTTCAACCAATATGTATGTCGCACCTTAAATTTGAGCCTCTCGGATTGATTGGGATGAGCCGGGTTATTTCTTCACTGCTTTGCCTTTACGGGCATTCCCGATTCATTTAGGTGCAATCCAGAGTTTGTTTAGGTTGCTTAGGGTATGTTTGTGGGGCCTCATACCCGTTCGGGTATCTCCTTCCTTGCCTAGGGTATGTGTCTTACCCTTTTGGGTATGTTGGAGTTTTGCCCGAACGGGTAAGTGCCTTACCCTTTTTGTTTTAAGTCATACCCGTTCGGGTATGTTCATAGGGGCAGTTATAATTTGAAAGTTAGTTTATTTGGCGGGGGGTGACAGAAAACTAGGTTTTGGATTTTCATTTTTCTCTCAAATTTAACAAAAGAACGTGATTTGGCAACATCATATGAGCTTTAAACTTGTTTGAATTTGATTAAAACACATAGAATCTAGCTTGTTTCAATTAGTTTTGGATTAAAAACATTAAAAAACCTAAAACCTAATTAGTTTTGATTTGATTTGAGTTGATCTTACCTTAACATTGCTGGATTTTGGATTGGAACATCAAGAGCATTGGAGAATCAACATTGGTAAGCATCTACTACTTG
>CANYBF010420887.1:0-10783 GCA_948192965.1 Dalechampia spathulata
TGGTGCTTGCTCTCAATGGCGTACTTCCGTAGTAGATTGGTCTTTAACCTAGAAAGATCGCGTCGAGGTTATTAAGTGGAGTCGCCACCTAGTTTGTTTCATCAATTCAATTGAATGACTAGAAAACTAGGAAATAAAACCTGAGCCTTCCCGTGTTGGAAAGCGGCCTGAATTTCTTCAGAGTTTGGGTTCGGGATTTCGAATTTATTAATGTTCCATTTTATTATGTTCACAATATTTAATTTTAATGAAAGCTCCTAAGCACATAATTAGGTTCAAGTTTGATTAGCATACACTTTCATAGCATAGGGCATACAAAGAGGCATATCACATGTTGTAAAGCATAAAGAAAGTGATAAATGCAGGACAGTAAAATGCAAAAATAAAATGTGGGTATTTAAATACAACCCACCCAAAAATAACGAAAAAGCAAATAAAAGAAAATAAAGCAATTTTGGGTATTTAATACAACCCAACCAAAATAATTAAATAAAAGCAAATAAAACCCAAGTTTTGGGCCCAAGGCCTAATTACTTTTTCCAGGATCCGAATGGGCTTGTCGTGATTGGGTCTCGGGCCCGGCTAAACATCCATGCATATTCATCCTCCTCCCTTTCAAATTAACCTAATTAATCTGCAAAATCAAATCCAAGCGCATAAAAGGGAACAAATGCAAAAATATGACATTAATCATGAAATCAGCACACAAATCACGCAAGCAGACATAAATAATCAAAAGGAAAACATGGAAATCGAGGAAAAAATATCTTATTTTTCGGATCATACGCGATCGCGTATGATATTGTGATGATCATACGCGATCGCACATGCACATATGCGATCGAAGCAAACAATAAGAAAATCATATGCAACAGGCTTTAAACATAATGCAATGCATTCGGCGATCAAAATAAATCAGAATCAGAATTTTATAGAACATGCACGATCGCGTATGATATTGAGATAATCATACGCGATCGCGTATAATCATACGCGATCGAGGCATACCACGAGAAGATCATGGCAAAAGGCTTAAAACATGTCATAGATCATTCGGCAATCAAAATAAATTAAAATCAGAATTTTGTAACATATGATATGGTGAAGATCATACGCGATCGCACATGATAATGTGCATGCAAAACGAGATGAAAGCAAAACAACAATAATACATATGAATCATGTGTAAAACATTAAAACAATTCAATTTTCATCAAAATCAAGCATGGATATAACAAAAATCACATAATAATAATAATAATCGATGGATGTACTAACCTCTCGTCGATTCTCCTTAGCTCCGAGTAAAGGGAACAAAAGAGTAGTCCGATTCCAAGCGTTAGGGATTGAAATCACCTAATCTAAGTGATTTGTTGAGTTTGTTTTAATCTAGTTTCTTAGAACAATCCAAAATTAGGTTAAGTCAAGATTAAACACGTTTTTAGTCTGCCAAAACCCTAATCCCGTAGCTCTCAAAGTGCCAACCCTTTGCAAAATGGAGTTCCAAAGCTTTTAAAATTGCTGTCCCGGAGACATACGCGATCGCGTATGTCAACATATGCTAAACCCTAAAACATACGCGATCGCGTATGTCCACATATGCAGCGTGTCACAAACATACGCGATCGCGTATGTTTGTACATATGCGATGGGTCCAGAACATATGCGGCGTGTGACGCCCCAAAACGGGCCAGAATTGGCCCAGAACAGCCCGGAATGATCTGAAACAACCCGGAGTGGCCCAAAACCAACCCAAAATGGCCCAGAATCATCCCGGACTCGATCCGAGTCAAGACGGTCCAAAATTAGGGTACGACAGGCTCCTCATAGACTTTTAAGTAGAGGGGCACATGAATGAACTAATCTCATACTCAAAGAAAAAGGATCTTAAGATTGTGTAAGGATAGGACTATATAGTTGAGTGATTTTGAGATTGTACAAGTTTTAGAGAATAGCTCAAACAATTTTGAGATTATGTAGGTATGAGATTGTACAATCAAGAATAACTTAAAAGCTTTAATAGGTATTAAGTGTGCTTGGCTTCGAAAAATATTGATTATATTTTCATCTACTAGCTCCTCCTTATAGATTATCGCTACATTATAAGTTTTAGAGATATAAATTACCTCTAGATCATCAAAAGCTTATTACATTTTCACTTTTGAAATTATGATTGTAGCTACAATGTACTGCTCTATAAGCAGCCTAATCATCAAGTTCTTCAATGATTAGAGAACCCATTGACCTTTTACATGGTATGATAATAATAGATTTTAAGAGCATTTTTATTGTCTTCTTGATTACCTCTACTTCTTTATTAATAATTTTAATTCTCTTTGGCTACCCAAACTTATTTTTCCTTGAAATCAAATTAGGTCAACATTATTATCATAATAATGAGCTTCCATCACATCATATTTGATTTAGAAAGGTCTTTTATTTGCCTATACTATCTTAACATCATCATCTTTTCATAATAATAGAAATTAATGTAAAGAATATGGTAATACCAATTAATATGTATCAAATCTCTCCCCAATAAGGCTTGATAACTAGCAAATAAGTTGATCATATAAAAGGTTGCCAATGATATCCTGGTTCTTGTATTATTTCATAGCTTGTATAAATACCCTCATCTAAATGGACATAAACATACAATTCTTTAAACAATTCTCTCTTCTAAATTACATGGTATCAGAGCCTTAAAGACTAAATTTTTTTTACCTAGTGAGTAGTAGTATATAAAGGTTATCTTGTGAGCAGCCTTAACATTAATCACCCCGTCGAGTGACCACCTTTGATCACCATCCCTCTTAAACTCTCTTAAACCAATCATAAACCTTTGACTAATGATTATCTAACTTTCGGTTACCTTAGCAACTACCCTTATCTGCCACATGTTGATTCAAACTTTGAAGCTCTATCCATGTTTTGGTGCATAGAAGTACGTATGACCTCCATTCACACTCCAATTGCTACCTTATCTTCTCTTATGTTCCTTGGGTAGGCTAATCTTGTAGTTTTGCTTCCTTTATTTGAATCAAGTATTTTATTAGCTCCTTAATATTTTTTTTTAAAATGATTGGAATATTTTGGCACCAATAAAAATCAATGATGATAAACTACATGAAGTGAATTATTATGATTGGATTAAAGCTATTTAAATGTACTTACTTAGTATTGAGCGAGATAACCACCTAACTGACGATCTTCCAACATATGAGGAATTTGAAAATGCTAAATCATGTAAAGATAAAGAAAAATTTCTACAGTGGAAATGCAACGATGCTCGATTCTTTATTCAAATCTAGAATTGCATTATATCATAGGTAATCAGTCTAACTAATCATCGTGATAGAGTCAAAGAATTAATAGATTACCTTGAATTCTTGTACTTTGGAAAGGGTAACATTACACATACTTATGATGTTTGTAAAGCCTTTTATTATGCTAAAAAACAAGATAAGTTGCTCACCACTTAGTTCATGGATTTTAATAAGACTTACATGGAACTTAAAACTCTAATGCAATTTAGTATAAACAACATGTCAATCTCAAGAAAATGGCTATTATAAGCTTCTTAACTAGATTTCCCTTACAATTTGATATTGCTTGATCTTAAATTCTCTCTAGTTCTAAGATTCCTTTTTTATATGAGATACTTGCTCATGTCCCTTACATAGAAATGGCCTCAGCACCATAGACTCATAATATTGTACTCATTAGTCACATAAATATTAATCAATATGGGTGACAATCTGGTAAACTTAGGTACCAATATCACTCATGATAAAAGTGGAATTGTTTATTTCTATTATTTTAAGTTTGGTCATACCAAACGGGCTTGTTGAAAGTTATGGCTTTGGTCATCTCAGAATTCTATCGCTAATGTTATTACTTTTAACCATATCGAAAATATTATTATGATTTATATGGATGAATTTATCAAATTTACCTAATATCAAGAAGCAATGAAGCATCCATCTACTTTTATCACTACTGTTGCTGAACCAGGTAATCATAATGCATGTTTTTTATTTACATGGACCAATTAGGTCATTGATTTTAGTGCCATAAATCATATGACAAGTAATTCAACTTTGTTCTCTTCTTTTCAATCTTATTTTACTCCTTCCTCTATCATATTAGCATATGGCATTACCTCTACTATTCTTAGTTTTGGTATTATCCATCCCACACTAAACCTTTCTTTATTATCTATACTTAGTTTACCCAACTTATTAATTTAATCTTATAAGAAAACTCATGCATGCCTTATACAATTATGTCTCAGTTTTTCCTAATTATTATTTATTTTAAGATCTTATAATGAAGAGGATTATTAGTAAAGGACATGAGTTTGCCAACCTATACATCATAGATATCCTTGTCGCCAAATCATTGACTTGTTTATCGACTACCGATCCTTTTAAAGCTCATTCTCAGTTTGGTCATCCATCTTTATCCATATTCAAAATATTATGTCCATAGTTCCATAGTCTTTATATCTTGAATTATGAGTTGTATTAGTTCGCTAAGCATCATCGTAGTTCACTTGGTTCTTATATCAATAAACATGCAAGTTTACCATTTAAGATAGTTCATTCTAATGTTTGGGGCCTTGTGTTGTATCATCTAAAATAGGTTTTAAATATGTTATCACTTTATAAATGACTACTCTCATGTAACATGGCTATATTTAATAAAAAATCATTTTGAATTATTTTCATATTTCTTTGCCTTTTATATTGAAGTATAGAACAGATTTAATATCTGTGTAAATTTTATGTAGTGATAAGGCCAAGGAATATCTTTCTAAGTTATTTCAATCATTTATGATCTAAAATGACATACTTCATCAAACTTATTGTGTAGATACCCCAAATAAAAATGGAGTTATTAAGTGAAAAACTAGACATCTTTTAGAAATAGCTTGTGCTCTTCTTTTCCATGAGAATAAGTTACTTCTTAAGAATACAGAAACTTACAGCTAACCAGTTAATTTTAAAGCTCACCCAATCATCATAACAAAAACATTCAATATTAGTATATCCATGATTCTTATAAAGAATAGTTTCCACAATTGATAACACACTAATAAATCTTACACCTCACCAATAAAACCTATTACTAAAACTTTTATAGGAATTAAATATTTTTCAATCTTTCCTAATGCTAATAAACATAAAATGGCATAATATTTACTACTAATTTATTATCAACTGACACCCTCGATATTGGTCACCAATCCATATGTTTCTTGATATACAAATGGCAAATATACCTTGTTATCTCTTCATATGGTTTCTTAAACATAACTCTTTTTGGACCTCCATCAACATGTGCCTAAATTATCATACCACTAACTACTTCAACTACTAAGACTACCCTATTAGTCTCCCCTAGAATTTGTAAATCATTTACCTTTTGAAAAGCTAATGGTAATGAACTATCATCATAGCACATCCAAAAGGTAATAAAACATTCCCACCATGAAACTTTCATTCAAAAATTCATCTACTTCCTTCGAGCTTCTAATAAATAATGCATCTTTTATAGCTTTCTTACTAAACTTTATCTTGTACTCCATCATAAATGACGTAATATCCTTGGCTTCTTGTTTTTTTTAGCAACAACCCTCAAATATTGGAGCCTTCTCTTTTATATTCAAGTAAGTTTTTATGGAAACTTTAGATGTCCAACACAATGCCACTCATTGCTTAACTTAGTTGAAGGTGGCACAACAAATCTATGTTGTATCCTTTGTACTTAGTATTGCATTTATCATGACCTTTAATGATAATATGACATATGCTTCATTGCTTTAAGTTTAGGAATCATACTAAACCTCACCTTCTTTACTATCCTCAAGTATTCCTTAGGAATTAAAATCTTTCAAAATGATTTCTCTTGAAGTTTTTTTAAAACTCACCTCTGTTTGCTCCTTCTTCTTATTTAAAAAGTATAGAAATCAAAAGATATAACATTCATAATAGAAACTAAAAGGAAGGGATCCTCATCAATCAGCATGGACCCTTCTTTTCTAGAAGCTTTAAGATTCCCTTATTGATTTAATCCTATAATAAATCTTTAAATGCCTAGAAACTGTTAGTAGAGTGATTGTAAAAAGTATAATACTTATTACTTTATTTCTCTTTTAAT
The DNA here is from genome assembly GCA_948192965.1 of Dalechampia spathulata. Taxonomy (NCBI): domain Eukaryota; kingdom Viridiplantae; phylum Streptophyta; class Magnoliopsida; order Malpighiales; family Euphorbiaceae; genus Dalechampia; species Dalechampia spathulata. The sequence continues at coordinate 6,163 of CANYBF010420887.1, forward strand.
TCTTCCTTCATCAATAACTTATGATCTAATGATAACTTTATGAATTTCTCTATTAAAAGAAATCAAACATTTCCTCAATCTAGGTCACCTTAAAAGTATATTATAGATAAGTATTAATAGCCTATATATTTTTTTCAAAAATGAAAAACTCTCTTATCCATGATGGACAAGCATATGTTCATTAATAGATAAATAAGCTAAAGCCACTTCTTAGCCAAAATTGGCCTCTTAAAAATAAGAACTCATAGTTTTTTTTCTTTTATAATTCTCCTCCTTGAAGAGTTCTTTGTACTCAATTACCTTCTTTACAAGTTTATAGAAATATAAAATTTTATGCCTGATAATTTCTTATGTAATTTTATATCAAAACCCTTTTGTGTCATCTTAACATACTTAATATTTGATAAAAATATTTTGTACTTATCCTAATTTTTTAAAATCAAGTAATAAACATGTTCATCGTATCCCTATTTCTTTAAAAAACCCAAGAAAGCTTTACAATGCAAACCTCCATCTTAGCTTTAAACAATTGGTATGGAACCATCTTTCCATCTCTTATTAAGAATAAATGAAAAGTCTTTAGCAAAGTGGAATCTTAAGAAAAGGTAACACCTATCAATAAGTTAGGGAATAATTGGAGCTCAAAATAAGCAAAGTTATCAAAATTATCTAGTTCCCATGTTAGATAGTTACAAGCAATGTGTTATAGTATTAATTAACCATCATCTCTTAAAAATAAAGAGAATTTGGACACTCAAAAACTCTTGGGGTAGGAATTTTTGCTATTAATGGCATCATAATATGATTTATAGAATTATGGATAACCAACTTAGTAAAGATGAAATTCATATAGTTTAATGTACCACCTAGCTCATGGCTTCTATATCAAGTGGTGGCTAGTGAGTTAAATTTTATGATAGAGTTACCCTAGGTGGTGAAAAAACTATCATGCCCCTTGAGTTCACTTAATTTAAACCTCCTTCCACATCATAAAGATTAGGATGAGTATTGTGGGTTATGGTGGTAAAATTTTATGGGGGATCAGTAGGCTTACCAATTTAATGATCATTATTAAACAAACTCGTTTGAATACTAGCACTATCATCCCTCTTATATAATGGTTGGTATCTTTACTTCATTTGTATCTCTGTTCATTAGTAATTTATAACCTCTAATGAATTCCTTAAGGATTGCTCCTCCCCAAGTGTTTCTTCCATCAATTTTGGTGATTTAGATATGACTTCTACCTATTTAGAAGTCTCTTTCTCCTTCAGCTTCTAAGATGATTGAATGACATTGTTTTCAACTCCAATGCAATTAAATGACTATGAAAATTAATAAGTTAATTATTTTCATCTTGGAGTCAGTTATCTATTGCTCACAAGAAAGCCATGATTTTAGTAAATTTTACAGCATAATTATTTCTTATTCTAACAATAGGACTATTGAAATTCTTTAGTAATAATATGGACATTGTAAAGAGTATGATATGCTTCAAATTGTTCCATTAACTAAGGAACTGAAACTCTTCCTTACGATTGTAAGTGGCATATCTAACTCTTGAGAGGCATCAATATCTTTCGCATTAACACTTCTTGTACTTGACAGCATGGTATCAAGTTAATCCCCCGAGCGTGTCACACCTCCTAGTCGAGACATGTCCCGTAATGAAACCCTGAAACTCCTTACTAAAGCCCCAAAATTTTATCACAAGGGAAAAATCACAAGACAACAATCATCAACTCAAAGCATACAAAACATAACTATATGAATCTTTGAAAATATCATGCATAGAGATACCAAGGAAAGAAGAGGCAACACTGAGTCAATCATAACACGTAGTGGTAAGCATTTATATATATAACTATAGTTATCGCAGTGGTACTAAAAAGTAATAACCAATACAACACAAAATGGTATTACTGCCAAAAATGAGAAGAGGGATAGACTGCATACACAATGCCCAAAGGAGTCCACCTAATGTGTCCTGGGCTACACTCATGAGGTCTACAAAAGCCGTGAGCCACACTGCCAACAAACTCCACTACCCCCGTCTAACCTCAGAAGTGCTCAGACCTGCATTCATCAAATGACAAATGCTGAGTAAAACTCAGTAGCTTTAATTAATATGAATGCAATAAACAATAATATTGAAGTGTAAAGAATCTCAAAGTAATAAAATAACAATTATTATTACGGTAAAAACAAGTAATCAAATGTCAATAATAATATTTATTTTAATACAACGTACAAATTAAATTCCCGTATAATTATATTCGCCCGTACATAGGCCCAGAGTCCTCAACTCATCACTTTGTAGTACCTGGATTCACTTCCGTTTTTCATTCATAGCATCATGAATAACTTATATATTTATATAACTATGATATCACATTTCAGTTTAAAATGAGTGCATGCAATTATGAAATGAAATTATGAGAATGCAATGTTTTGCACTCTCCCTCAAACAATCTAGCTAATTGTTTCATCATGGTTCATTAATCACGTTTCTAATCACAATATTTTTCTGGAATGCTACTGTACTCAGAATTCAGTAATAATAATCAACATACGTGACTGAACTCAGCGTATGGGAAGCGACTGTACTCAGCTTCCTTATATACATATATCTCAATAGGTGACTTTATCTCAACGTATACAAACAACCTCACTTTTTCGTCCTTATGGCGCCATGTAGTGATGTTATGAAATACCGATGAATTATGTAAGAATGAATATGATTTTTATGATGTGATGCATTGAAATGTCAAAGTGCATATCATATTGTTTCTCATAATTTCCAGAGCATACAACTCAATACATAACATGCAGTGCATGTGTGATATTATCTCAGACTTCATTATTTTAAGCCGAGTATTGTTAGCATTGACCTTCAATGGTTTTTCCCTTATCTACTCGTCTAGGGGACATATAAATAGGCTCCTCAGTAGATCCTGTAATTATATATATATATATATATATATATATATATATATATTATAATCTATGATAATATAATTTTATTTATTAATCAAATTATAGGTCTACTAACTTCATACAATCAGTAGTTTACAAAACTTATATTAAATAAAAATTTTAAGGTTCAATAAAACATACATTGATTGTAGTTTAAAAGAGTAGTAATAGATAATCTTAATTTACTAATTAATTAGCTATAGTAATACTTCACTATATATGTTTAATTTATATAACTCATTGTTAATTAGGTGTATGAAAATTTTTAAGTATAAGCTTCTACATAAATTATATAAGGGCTTATTAAATATAACAAGAATTTAATACATATAAAATACTCAACCATATAATTACTTTTTTTTTATGGTGAAACATGGCAGTAACATAAAATGGGAGTTTGGAAATGCGGTATTTAATAGTTATAAGATAGAAGATTACCATTTATTGCACAAATTCACACAAGTTATAATTTAAACAAAAAATGAAGCTACACGCTTATCCAACAATATTAGATTCCTGTCGTAAGCAATTCATACACATAGCAAGCAATTTGGTTCTTCTTTTCCTAATCCATGTAAAAATTATATTATAAGATGCCAAATATAAGTTATAGCTTTATTAAATCTTAATTTCAATTAAACTAATATGGCCACAAAAAGGGACCAACAACTCACGCCCCTTTCTTACAATCTACAAGCCAAAGCACTAAATTTCCAGCCCTGAAGTTAACTAACAAGGAATTGATTTACTTGGTACAATCTCAACATAAACCATCTGCCAAAACAACTAAGTAACAATGGTGACAAAATAATCCTTTATGCTAAACATCAACGTATATTGCTACACTCAAACACACATTCGTTCCTCCATTAGAAACCATCAACTCATGCGCCCAAGAACACCCAGAATAAAACATATGAACAGATATGTTACCCTCCTATACATGTGTTACACCCACGTTAGAGACCCTAGGAGTTAAGTGTGTACACGTGTCTAGGGCTCTATGTGAATGTATATATATAAATGCATATGTGCATATGATGATGGATTGATAAGTATGTATGGATGTATTGATATGATATGTATGCGTGTATATGCTTGAATGTGTGACGTCGCCTCGTTGGGAAGCGTGTCTTCTCGGTTGGATGAGGGACAGCTTGTGTTTGTGATTGGGTATGCATGATGTTAGGAATAGCCCTTATACTGGTATAAGGGGCAGATGTCGGAGCGGAGCGGAGTGAGCGAGTGGAGCGTGAGCGCAACGAGCGAACGAAGCGGAGCGACGACATCTGCCCATCAGGGGGAGATTCGTTAGTTGTTGGTCAGAGGTGCGGGGGTGGAGCCCCCGTGGTACGGTAAAGAGGTGTTTTGGGAAGTGTGCTAGGGTTAGTATGAGTGTTGAAACAGGTTTCGGGCGAGTTAGGCATGCCAATGGGCATGATGTGCATTTTTGGGATGTGGTACGGGCGTACGGATATACCGTACGGTTGTACGGGGCGAGCAAAAACAGGGAACTGATGGCCTGGAGGACGTACGGGCGTACCAATTGGGCGTACGGTCGTACCGTTGCTCACAGGAATTCAGTTTGCTCGCAGGTGAACAGTAATTTTATCAGATGAACAGTGCCCGTACGGGCGTACCAACA
>CANYBF010420901.1:0-20323 GCA_948192965.1 Dalechampia spathulata
ATATATATATATATATATATATATATATATATATATATATATATATATATATATATATGACAAGGTGTTTGCCTGCTATACTTTCCTTGCTATGCATTAATATGAGTGGGAATTTGGGCTAGAATTTAGGGGGTGAATTAGATAGTTGTGGTGATGACAGTTAGCATATGTTTAATACCTTAGAGAAGATAAATTTCCAAGTTAAAACTTGGTTTTGTTAAACAACATTAAGATGTTTTTAGTGTGGTAAATACTATACCATCTTTTGTACTTATTTGATATAGGTGAGGTGATTATTGTGTCGGGAACTTGAACCCTTAGGTGTGTATGGTGCAGGATAAAGATTGATTCGATAAACAACCCATTCATGGGTTTTAATTGAATATGTTTAACCTAAATGAGTTATTGAAGTATAACCATATGTGTATATAGATGATATTCTAACATCAGTTAGTGTTGGTGCATTTAGACAGGATTAATCATGTGCAACGAATATTCAAGGCTTTGTGTATAATCGTAGAGTAAACTAATAGTTACATACCTTGAATACCTAAAATGGAGTGGTATAAGCAGTAATTATGGATTGAAATTTCTAAGTTAGACTTTTATCTAAAGTTATTATTTGTATATAAGACTAAGCAATCCATAAATCATCCTTGTTATTTGACCGAATGAGAATGTTGAGAAGGATTGTCACCATGTTGACTTAAGAAGGACCTTAGATACTTAAAATGAATGATTTTAAGGGCAATAATAAGCTAGTCTACTTAGTGATGGAAGTGCTGGTTAATTCAAGAATATTGGATTGCAAGACCCTTAAGTAAATATGATTCTTAAGTCATATGTATGCTAATCTGTTTATGGGATAAGCATTGTAATTAAATAGTTGGACATAGGTAGATTAAGCATAAAATTTAGTTATGCTTGAGCGGTAGGTGAAATAGGATTAGTGAAGTAGCTAGCTTGACTTGTAGAATTAATTGAATTATGGGAATTATGCTGGTTTCAATGCTCCTTACATCCGAATCATTCAATCATTGTAATTTGCTTATTAATATTTATACATATAATTAATATCCTTAAAATGTTAGGAATGAATTACTTGGATGAATGTCAAATTTAATAGAGTAAAGGGACACGACCTTAATGAATAATTAGTCAAATAACCAGTCTACAAGTTATTCTATTCATGGTATAGAAAATGTAATTGAATTGCTATATGTTTACATGTTGATTGAGTAGCTTGACCTTAATGGAAATACTGACTTATTAAACTAAAACTCCACTTGTGGTAGGCATGTAATAGTAACTAGAAATATGCATTAATTAAATAGAGAGTGGGGTCTGAACACATAACTTATCCGGTCCTAAAGTGAGTGTATGCACCATTTATTATTTAATAATATGGATTAATATGCTAATTAGTTGTACATTTAAAAATTGAATACGTTCATGCATGAACCATTGATTGATTATGAGTCAAGAGTTAGGATTGGTTAAGAACAAATTCTACATAATTTACATGGGAACCAATCACTGATCCTTACACTTAATAAAGATAATTAGTAAGTATAGCTTAAGATGTAATTTAACATAAGTTTTATAATGGGTTGCTAATGAATGGATCATAGATTCATTAATTAGGCACATGAGAAAGAAAGCATGCATGCAAGTGAAAGAAAGTTATACAGAAACCAACTCATTAACCTTAGAGTTAATAAAAGGTATTATATAAGCATATAATTACTTATCATTTGTAAATACATCTAACTTAGAATTATAAGTACTACAAATTCATATATATATATGTAATACAAAGAATAACACTATCCAAATGCTATAGGTACCATAGAGAGGACAACTGAAGTTCCACTTTGTCAACTAGATAGAAGCAAGATAATTACAAGTTTACGTTTAATCATATTTTGTTATAAATGATATTTGTAGGTTTAACAATCCAAATGTCATAATGCAAAATATTCTGAATATTTAATTATTACTTATTATTATTGGATATCAGATATATTGATACATTTTGGAATGGTATTGACTTACAGCTATGCTGACATTACATAGATGCATATACGATTAAATCATGCATCATAAATGATTAGCATAAAATTTAGGAGGAATAAGGGAGTCGTAGTTAAGTATATATAAATATACATCATATATATAAAAAGGTGAAATAAGAGAAGCGCTAGTATATTTATATATTGAATGATACAAAGACAGAGAAATGCAACTCAAGATTTGCATTTATTAATGTTAAGCTATTATTGCTATTATAGTAATTAACAGAGTGATATTATGATGGATTCACAGGAAGGTTGAATATTTTACTATAATAAAGGAATATTAATGGAATGATTTTATTTATCATTATATTTATTATGATTAATTGATATAAACTTCCTTGATTGATTTATTTCTAATTTACATTACATTATAACAAAATATTGGAATTTGTTTATAGTATAATAATTATTGGTCACCACTAAGTCTTATACTCAACATTTATCATTTGATGAATGTAGGCTAAAGTAGTTCAAAAGGGTAACCGAATCTATAAAATATTAGGACAATCAGGATAACCCGAGTTGTGTACGACCCTCAGAATACACTTTTAATGATATAATATATTCATAACGGATATTTTTATTGATGCAATTATCATTGTATAATTACGAGCAGTAAATATTTTGTACTTTAAAATTTAATAGAGATGTTATAAACACGTGGTGTGTGGCTTATATAAATGATATAGACAATATTTATACACAAGAGGTGGATAAATGACATGCTATATTTATTATATGAATGTTCTATATGATAGGTGATACTGAAGCCATAAGTTATATAATAAATAGTTATAAAATAGACGAGATATATTTAATCGATAAAAAAAATTTCAGAGATCCTTTATTGAGCGATTAACGAATTTAAAGTTAAATAGTTTTTATTAATCACCTTACGAGAGCATGTTTCACCAGTCAGGTGTGACAAAATTAATGGCAAGTGAATTATGGAAATGTATGCTTAGAACCCACATATAAACGCATTCCACCTTACTAGGATGCATGGTTTATAATAGCGATCAAACCTATCTATCGTCTAACTGTTTGAATTAATTAGAAGCTAGAAATGTATTTCTTATAATGGTACTAAGTGGTGGACAATTTTGATAAATATATATACAATTACACGTAAAGAAGTGAGAACAAAACTAAATTAATAAGCAAGCCTTATTAATGGTTAAGCAGCGATGAGCAAACTTAACTTAAAAAGTGGAAGCTTGGAACCCTCATTCAATCTTAGTATTAAGAGGTGTAATACCATCATCCTTAGTGACCAAAATTGAATATTCAAATGTGTAATATAAAGAAGTTCAACTTGAGAGATTAAACCTTATAAACATGGCTAAATAATTGTTTTAATGTACCCTCCACTAGCTTATATACATAGTCATAAAAATAAATGCTATCTATGCCATATTCAGGTGTATACAGAAGGTTGAAGTATATGATTAAACTAAGTTATTTAAGTATTCTTAAGTCCATATCTCTTTCATAAAACTATATATTAAGATACAATAAGGTTGGTAAGTTTAAAGAGTAGAGAATTGAATCATTACTCCCTAATTAATTTTATATTTATTTAATGATAAACTTAGGTAGCGATCCCAACTAATCACATGCTATGGAATTTATGAACAATAATAAGGTAATATAGAGGGTATGGATGAGAATTTAGCAATTAAAATAGTTGGGTATGAGTGGAAATGGTTAAAAATTGAGCAACATATATGGATACTTGATATATAAATATGAATGTATGGAATATTCATATGAATATATTTGATTAACACATCAAAGTATTTATGCATAGCAAGCAGAGATAATAGGGGGATTACAACTTTTGCTCATAGAAGGATAAAGGCAAAATAAAAACAGGTTTGTGCTTATTACTAATGGCAATAAATAATATTTCCAAGCATGCTATACAAATTATGATGATAGTGGTTTAACACATAGTATACATTTATTTACATTTTAGAAATATAAATAATATTGGTTATATTCATGTTCATTACTTAGTATTTACAAATAAGTTTATCATATAAATTGTATTATTTTATAAGAATAAAAAGGGTAATGATGAATTGTTATATTTTATTAATAAGATTAATTTCAATTGTATACGTATTTTATCACAATTAGCTCCTAGAAATGAGATAAATAGGTAATGAATAGCGTGGATTACCTTATGCCTAATAATAATTATGTTATAAATGAAATTATAGGTAAAATAAAAATTTGAAACATAAAATATTATGTGTATTTAATTATTGTTCATTAATTATGGTTATATGATATATGAATATTTTGGATTGTTATTGATTCACAGTTGTGCCTTTGCTACTGATTCAAGCTTTGTAATGCAAGGTGTTAGAAATGTTTAATTATTTTATATTGATGCTAGAGATGCGATGTATTGACATATTTTGAGATGTTATTATTTACATTTATGCCTTCATTATATAAACATATACGCATTAAAATCATGCATTATAAATCATCAGTATGACATTTTAGAGAAATAAGGGAGGCATAGTTATATATATGTATGAAATATATATAAAAGGTGATATAAGGGAGACACTAGTATATTTATATTTGAAATGATATAGAGATATAGAAATATAGAGGTACTAAAAAAAATAAATCAATGAAAATATGCTTAGTACAGATTGTGCACAATCAAAGATAGAGATTGCTGTAATCATAAAAAAATTGACGAATTTGTAAAAAAAAGGTGAATTCACAGATAAATGATGAAATGATAGAGAACAGAGGAATGCAATATAAAATTACATTCATTATCATATAGCATATCATTTTTACATAGAAAGAGGAATGCAACTTTAAATTTATATTCATTGATGCCAAGCATGTTATCGTTATTATTGATTAATAGAGTGAAATTATAATCGATTTATGAAAAATTGATGAGTATACAGAATTAGCAACAGAAATTTATTATTTATTATTATATCATCCAATATTGGTGGGATGGTTGTATTATTGTCATTATTTTGATTATCAAAAAGATGTTCAATTGATCTATAGGAAAGTTGAATTGTTGATAGTGATGGTTGCAAGAAATCACCGTTTATCATCATTAGAGTTATCAAATGATAATGGGATGATTTTACTTATCGTTATATTTATTATAATTACTTATTACAGATTTTCTTATTTTATTTATTTATTATTTTCATATTATAATAAGATAATTAAATTTTATTCACTGGTTTCTTATTATTAGACATCACTGAGTTTTATACTCAATATTTATCATTTGATGAATGCAGGTCAAGGTAATTTAAGGGGACATTTGGACCAATGAGGTACCAACTCAGTTAGGATAATTGCAGGACTTAAATGACCCTTATAACTATATTTGGACTGTGTAATATATTTCTAGCAAATAATTTATTATGCAGCTATCTTTGTTCAGTCTAAAGGCAATAAAATCTTTTATGCTTATAAATTAACAGATATGCTAAAAATATATAGTATGTAACTTATCTAAACTTTATAAATGATGTTTAGATATAGAAAAATGATATATGATATGTCATATTTATTATGTGGAAGTTTTATATGACATGTGATATTGAAGCCACAGACTATAAAATAAATAGTTACATAAATAAAACATATATATTCTATCAATGTATAAAAAAAATTTCATAAATCCTTTATAGAGTAATTAATGAATTTCTAATTGTTATGATCTTTATTAATCACCTTACGGGAGCATGTCCCGCTAACTAATTGTGATAATTATTATTAGAAATAAGGATAGATTAGTTGCAAAAGGCTATAGTCAAGAAAATAGAATTGATTATGATGAGACCTTTACATCGATGGCTCATTTAGAAGCCACTCACATGCTACTTGTATATACATCACATAAAGATTTTAAAAATTTTCAAATGGATGTCAAAAGTGCATTTTAAAATGATTTTATTAAAGAAGTTTATAGGGAACCACCTCTTAGATTTGAAAACTCTAATCTTCCAAATCATGTTTTTAAGCTCATAAAAGCATTATAAGGTTTAAAACAAGCTCCAAGAGATTGGTATGAAAGATTTAGCATTTTATACTTGATCATGGATTTAAAAAAAGGGAAGGTTAATACTTTTTATTAAACATCATAGGAATGATATTTTACTTGTAAAAATATATGTGAAAGCTATCATTTTTAATGTTACTAACGAAAATCTTTATGAGGATTTCTTTAAATGTATGCAAGGTGAATTTGAGATAAGCATGATGAGAGATTTAAAGTACTTTCTTAGGCTTCAAATCAAGCAATGCAAGGATGAAATCTTTATCAACTAATAAAAATGCATAAGTGAGATGTTAAAGAAATTTAAGATAGAAGGAGCAAATCAAGAAAGACCCCTATGAGCACATCAATAAAATTATCACTGGATGCAAATAATAAATCCATGGATCAAAAGAAGTATAAAGATATGCTAGGTAGGCTCTTGTATCTAACTATCTCTTGAAATGATATTATGTTTATCATTTGAATATGTGCTCACTTTCAATATTTACCTAGGGAATGTTACGTAAATTTTGTGAAATGTATTTTTAGATATCTAATTGACACTTCACACTATGGCTTATGATATCTTATAAATGCCCCTTTTGATTTACTTGCTTATTTTGATGTTGATTTTATTGTAATCTGCTTTATAAAAAAATTTACTCTTGGTACATGTCAATTTTTAGGTAATTATTTGGTTTCTTGGTTCAGTAAGAAATAAAGTTATATTGCATCATCCATTATTAAAGGTGAATATATATATATATATATATATATATGTATGTATATGGGTTATTGTGCTCAAGTATTTTGAATTCAATAATAACTTCAAGATTATAACTTGTATACCACTCATACACCAATTAAATATGATAACATGAGTGCAATTAATTTTTTCAATAATCTCATTCAATATTCTAGGAGTAACCATATAGACATTATTAGAACTTATTGATACAACATACTAACTTACAGATATTTTCACTAAACCCTTTTATGAAGATTGTCAAAATAACATAAAACATGAGCTTAGAATGATTGATAGTTCTTTTCTTTCTTAAATCTCTTTAAAAAAATTTTGTAAACTATATTTTCACTCAAAAGTCATCCAATTTTTAATGATTCTCCTTATTTTATTTCAAAAATTACCATGTTTTATGAAAAGGTATATAATTATATAGGTGTACGTGCATGTTGTATGATTGTGTGAGGACATTTTTAGGTTAATTTGATAATGTATAGTCATATAAACATACAACATTTTTGGTACGACCATTGCCTTAATTTTCAAAATGCAAATTTCTTTTTTTTCTTCTAGTATATGCTCGTATAACCATACACTTGAATTGTACAGTTGTACGTGATGTATAAATCTTAAAAATCCCTCTTTTTGCTTTAACTTCCTAGTTCTTTCATCTTTCCAAACTGTTCTAAACCCTTTTAACTCTCACTTCCTCCATTTTCAACTCTTCCTTTCCCACTTTCCCCACTTTAAAAACAACACCACTTCATTCTTGAAGTTATTTATTATTTGATCTTACTTCTCTTTGAGTTTTTCTCATTATTTCAAGAATGGTATCTAGAGGTGGTAGTTCCTTACATCACTCTAACAAGGAAAAATCTTATAGGGAAGAGTCTCCTCCTATATTATATGGTCCTTAATTCATTAATTATTATATGATTTTCTCTCACGAGAAATTCTTACCTTATCATTTTGTTTACCTTAATACTGTTAGAAAGGTTAGAATTGAAGATGATGTTCTTATATTTATGTCTAATTTTAGTTGGTGCACTCTTGGATTTCTAAAAAATTGGTGTAAATGAGGTCATTATAGAATTCTTATATTCTTTCAAATAAAAAATTCATAAGTCTAACCTTTATTCTTGTACTTTAAAACTCTTTAGGAAATCTTATGCTTTATCTCATATTGCGTTTGATGAAATTTTTTGATTTCACTTTTGATAAGTTAGACAATGTTAAGTCTGCTAATTTTGATAAAAATGCCTTTTGGAAATACATAGCCTTAGACATTCCATTTCGTGCTTCTTGTCTTAAGCCTTCCTTCTTTAAATCACCTGCCTTATTTTATTATCACCATGTCATTACTTATGCATTATTTGATCATATAGAGAGTAATATTGTTATAACTAGTCATGTACTTTTCATTTATTCCATGGTCACAGATTCTCATATTCAAATTGATCGTTGACTTTAGGAATAATTTATTGAGGTTGGTGATAACAATTAACCTAATCATAATATTTTATTTGGTCCTCATATGTTACATATTGTTTATGCATTGAATGCCTAACCATTCAAACCTCCTTCTCCCATTCCATATGATCGTAATTTGGATTTGTCTTTTATTGAACATGCTCTCCTCCTAGAATCCAATAAGATTAGTGATTATTTTCCTCATCATAAGTATATTAAGTAATGATTGGAATACATTATTACTCATAGCTTACCCAATGACATCATTGCTTTATATAGGTCTCGAGCTGTCGTTATGTCAAAAGTTATGCATATTCCTATACCTTCTAATGCTAAGTATTTTGGGAATGAAATCCCTGCTTCTTGTATCCTCTTATTGATTCATCTAGGGATTTAGCTTGTCGTGAGGTAACTTTCATTGTAAACAATAATGTGGTGATGGTGTCAGATCCTCTTATCCCTCTCCTTCAAAATCTACTCCTCATAGTCTCATGGACGTGCTTGCTCAGTAGTTTGTTGCTCTGAACACTCGACTTATTAGTTTTGATCATTATTTTGACATTATTGACTCTTACATTAATGAGTTTGATCAATATCTTTTTCAGCATAATCAAGAATTTTAGGATTTTCACACCTTTGCATCTGACTCTTTTCAACAACTTAATGCTCATTTTAATTAATATTTCCCTCCCTCTTTGGATTAGATATTTGGTGCTCATTGATTATTTTAGTTGTTGACAAAGGGGGAGAATATGCTTGGGTTGCTATTTATTATTGGTTTACTAGTCTTACATTATGGCTATGTTATGTCATTTAAGCTCATGAATAATATGTTATTTATGTTGGTTTTTTATGAATATATTATTAGTATAATTTTGCAGGATAGTGAGCTTTATATTGGTTTGGTTATATTTATTTTAATGTTATGTTGGTTATGTTTATTTTAATATCATTATGGTGATATTGTGAATGTTGGTCAATTGCTAAAGTTTCTATATATGCTTATGTTGAGGGAGAGCTTTGTTTATCAACAATAAAAATGAAGAGATTTTTAGGTTATTTGATTTTCTAGTTAAAGGTTTTGATGTTTACAAACACTCATACTTCAATTCTTTTTCATATTTTTGTTCTAACAACTAGTAGTACAATCATACCACCTTTTGGTATGATCGTACCCTTTGCTATAATGTATTATGATTTGTTGATTTTATGTCTTTATTTCTAATAGAAATTCGTACAATCGTACCACTTGATTCGTATGATTATTGCTTGTTTTTCAAATTTAGCTATCATATTTAGTAGCTACTTATACGGTTGTACCACTTGATCATATAATCATATGCGACTCATATACTTATTTTTTGCTTTATTTTAAAATAGTTTGTAATGATTTTAATTGTATTTATTACATGTGTAATGAATCTATGTAGAGAGATAAAAATAATTAATACTTAATATTGCTTTTACTAAGTTACTTAATTTTTGAACTTAATAACAACTTTTTCCCTTACGCTCTGTTGCATTTGTTGTTTTCTTGAATCCTATTGTGAATTGGTGAAAGCAATTAATTAGGGGTTATTATTGTATATTGAGAGATTATTTTATGAGATTGACTTTGATTGTAAATGTTTGATTATGAACTTTGAAAACACTAGGAATTTAATTCTTAATTGAAGAATCAAATTATGTATCCATTAAAGAATAGTGGAAACCTAAATGATTGCTTAGGTAAGTGGACGCAATCAAGATTCATGACAAACCACTATAAATTGGTGTTGTAATTTTTAAGATTTCAATATCAATATAAACATGATTTATTAACATTAAAATTAAGATTAATAACCTCAAAATTTAACAATATATATAAAAATTAATTATTTTATTAGGAAACATATTTATAAATGAAATCGTTGTTTAATAAGATGGTTGAAATAATAAAAATAATGATTAAAATATATTTATATATTTAAATATTTTTAATCTATTTTTCAATATTAATAATGTAAATATCAATCCATTTACATGATTTTAGATATTATTTTATAACATTAATAATATTTGAATGTACTATCAACTTTACAATCAAAAAAATTTTAAAATACATATTAGAAATTAGAAATTTGGTTAAAACTATAACTTATTTAAAAAGTTTGATTTTTTTTTTGTAACAAATGATCTTTTATCCATGTGACCATTGATATATTAATAATAATATTTAAAATACATCAAAAACTACGTATTCTGAATTTTGATCAGTTATATGAATGATTATTATTGAAAAAAGTTTCATGATTTTAGATATTATTTTCAAAATTTAAAATTTTGATCAAAATTACAAAAACTCATAAAAGTTCGATATTTTTTTACCAATGAACCTGAATTCAAAAATACATATATCAAAATTTAGAAATATCATATAATATAATTGATAATAAAATAAATAAATCAAAAATTTATGAAAAGTTGATGTATAGAATCCAGATTTTCTAAAGAATGATAATTATATTTTTTTAATAATGAGAATATAGAAAAAATTGATTATTCTTGGTTGAATTATAATTAATGGAAATTGCTTTGAGTTTCATTTAGTGAGACAAACAGCTAATTTCATATTTATTAATCAAGAAAAATGAGAAAAAATCATTTACTTACGAAATAATAGTAAAGTTTAAATAAAATAGAAAAATAAATATAAAAATGTAAAAATGAAAAAGTCTGCTTCCCATTTACTTTGAAAGGTAAAATTCTAAAAAAGAAGGTAATTTACACATATTCAAATAAAATCAATAGAATTAAAAATACATAAAAATGTAAAAATATAAAATGAGCCAGTATTTTATTGAAAAATGAAGTTGAAAAAGTATTCATATTTGAAATAGAGTACATTATATATATCTATGTAGATGTTAATAATAATAGTTAAAAATTTAAATAAGTGGTTAAAATTAACTTGATAAATTAGATTTGAATTATAATAATTTTTATATATAATTTATTTAATTTAGAATAATATATTAATTTTAATATATTGATAAAGGTATAACCATACTTTCTAGGGAAAATCGGGAGTAGAACCCTTACAGCACAGTGCTGGCTGCCTCACTGGATATTACTGTTGAAAAAAGAAAAAAGAAAAAAGAAGATAGAAACAGAAAAAGGAAACAAAATACTGCCCTAATAATTTAAAAATTGAAAGTGAAAAATATGGTATTTATATAAATATTCTCTGAAAAGGATTAGGAAGTTCACGAAAAAATTAGTAAAAATGAGAAAAAAAAGTTAGAAATTTTTGAAAAAAACTTGAAATTTACATGTTTTTCAAGATCACAAGTAATTACCTAAAATTGTTTCCTTGATAAATAGTAATGGGCTCGATCGGTAGTTGAGTTGTTTCCAATTCGTAGATCCTATCTTATCATATCATCTTGTTGCTGAATTCCTATAGCTTTTATTTTTTAAAATTAAATTAATGACATGTTACATTTTTTACGGAGTTAGAAATGTAGAGAACGGAAATGGTTGTGATAAAGAGATTCAAAATGCTTTGATTGCCTGAGTGAGTTCAAGATGGAAAGGCATCATCATCATAACACATAATTTCTGCTACACAGACTGCCATTTCACCAGCTCCATATCCTAAAAACTAAATATTCATTAGCTGCTTCTGTGGAGGATTGCTTTAATTTCTTTGTGCGCAGTTGATTCTGTTCATGGACTACATGGCAGCGGTGATCCAGGCTGCAATTCACCAATCAAAACTAAATGAGTGCTGGCATTGTGGTTATTTTCATATGTCCTTTACGGTATTTTAATAAACTGAGAGACATATTTCTGAACCTGTAATTATCAGTTTACTTACAATGCATGCATGTACGTCGTTGCACCCACATGATTGCTCTCCATTCAGCATATCTACTGCTTGAAATGCTCCTCCTCCATTACTCCTCTGCGTACATATAAACCGTTCGTTTTCTGAGTATACATGCGTACAGAAGAATAATGAATTCCTGAGTGTAAACATGAAGTTGATTACCTTGTAAAAATCAACAGCAACGAAATTAGCCCATCTGTTGCCTGCTGCACCATAACATGTACGAAGGGTATCAATGAGCTTTCCAGAATTCTCACGGCATGCAATTTCCTTCAGTGCTAATGATCCAAAATGATTCACTAAAACTAAAGCTTTCGTTTTGTCATTAAGCGGTGCCGATTCGCCTCTGTTCGTGCAATCATCCTTAAGCCCTTCATTCCCATCTGGCAGAAATATTATTATATTCAAGATGAACCTTGTTTTATACACACACACACACACACACATATAGATAAAATATGATTACAATGTAAAAGTTACATATCAGAATATAAGCTTACATTGATTTTCTACCATGAAGTTCCACTGATAAGCTATGCCTTCAGTTTGTTGCTTGGATCTTTTTGATGTGAAGACGACAAGTCTTTGATTACTGGCAACCATGTCTTTTACCAGAGGCCAATCTTGGTCATTCTGAGGCATTTTTGATACGGGAAACCAGAACTTTATCAAACCAGATTTTGTGAAAGCTGCTGTTAATCCATTTGGTGCTTCAACATAGTCTTCCAGGATCAGAGTTACAATTTCTGACGGATTTGTTGATAGAAAGGCTTCTATTTCTCTCAAAGTGTCTATGGCAGGCCCCTACGAATTCAACCAAAAACTATTAATTCATTAAGATCATGCACGTCAGATGTAATAATAGTTCAATTAGGCTCCAACAGAATGATCCAAACTGAAACTCACAAAAGCTGTGAAGTCCTGACATTTGCCTTCAAATGAATGGCACAACCATACATCTTTAAAATCATACGTGTCCAACATCAATGCTCGAACTCCGTGCTGCACAAATAAATAAATAAAATTTTAAAATGGGTTGGTAATATATGAAAAGAAAAGAGACCATACGTAGGGTTGCCATCAATGATCATCAGTACGTTTAGCTGTTGAGTGACATTATCATCTTGGTTGGCAAAAGTGAGCCTTGGAATTGGAGTTGCAGGTGGCGCTCCTTGGATTGCATATGAATTATGGGTTGTCAGAAACGAGTATTTGTTGTAAGGTAGGGAATTGTTCTGTTGGTATTTCCACAAAGATACACACGTCAATCTAAACTATATAATCTAAATAAAGAATTTGGATTGACTTTGATCAAACCATTCGAATGGAAGTGACTTGAGAAATGATTACCAGAAGCTTGAACTGGTCGGTAATGGTCGATCTTACACATCTTGAACCATCGAATGCTAACGAACATGACAAACAATACAAACCAGCCTCACAATCTGCATCAGAGGAGCATTTTTCTGCGAGCTACAATAACAACATCTGCAGATAATTAAATATTAATCCTCAAAAAATCATCCATAGAAAGAATACATATACATCATTTTTGAAGAAAGGAGAATGGTAAAAGACCTTGCATCCGCCATTAGAGCAAGCAAAAGCAAAGGCAATGAAATGAACAAAAAATGAGACTACGAGAATTGACGAAGCCATAGTAGAAGATGAAGAAGAAGAAGAGAATATGATTTCAGTTTGTTCTTAGTGCCATGATCTGTGAAACTTAATTACCATTAGTGAGAATCCAGGAGGAGCCGAAATCTAAAAAGAAAAAGAAAGAAAGAAAATCATTGCCATTTAAAGACAAAAATAAATTGGCAAGAATTATTGAGATTTTGTTTGGGTGGGCACCTCATTTCATATCATTCCAATTCACATTTTTCAACATTCATTGATTGGCAGATTCAAAATCTGTTTCAGATTTTATCTTAATTGATTATATCCATTCCTATCTACTTTCCTATAATCACTTACCAATATTCATTGCTCATTCCATAAACATGCCAAAGAATTTATGATCGATTTTATACGTTACACCTTAAGAATATATATATAAAAAAGACGAAATTGCTTTGACATATGATATCAAAACCTTTATTCATAAAGTTCATAGAAGATGAACAGAAACCAAATTGAAGAAATACTCAGACATACATGTAGGATTTGTTCCAATGATAACAAGTGCGAAGATCTATAGAAGCATCTATAAAGCAAGCTCCATTAGGTTTTATTTCCCAAGAACAAATTCCACATCTTTTACCATCCCTTGCGTGGACGTAAATATCAAACCATTTCAAATTTTCATTCCATGCAAAGCTGCAAAAGAACAACGTACCCCCAATCAAATTCGGATTAAATGAGATTCGAAGGTTTCTTGTTCATGAAGCAAGTCACTACCCAAATCATCATCTTTAGATTTACAATGCACAGTTAAGTCTATGTTTGGACCGACGGTGTTTTTTATTTGGACATGGGTTTTCCCTTGGGTTGCAAGAAACAGTGCAATTAAACTTAAAACCAAAAGGCTTTGTTTGGTTGCGTATGGTTTCATGTTTTCTGGTGGTCTTGCTTCAATCAGTTTTCCTTTTTATGATTTCTGTTTCCTTTCTTCGAAATATTGATGTTCTTTATAGCTAACACGCTTTGAGCTGAAATGGTAACCGACTACTGTAAGATTCTTCAAATTAATTTTTTTCCTTTTAATTTTTTGTTGCATTGATAATACAAGTAATTATGATTAGAGGATAAATATACACCACAATAAATCTTGATATAATGAAAAAAATTGTGATAAACAGTATTTATGATAAGAATGGCTTGTCATTTCATTACTAAATTATGGATCAACATGTCTTTCCCCCTAGATCAAAGCATTTCTGATAGATTAACCAGGGATTATTATCAATTGTTCATTTGACAACAGTTAATGATAGATTTACTCATAAATTAGGACAAGAATTGGTTTATAATTTACCAACAGCCCTTTTATTTTAGGAAATAGATTTGATTATAGTTAGTTGTTGATTAGTGATTTTATGATTACTGTTAAAATTAAAATTATTTTTTTTGGTTTAAATTTGATTTTCATTATTCATATTATGAATATTTTTATCATTCTGGAAATGATATTAAACTTTGGAATTTCAAAAATAATTAAAATTTAATATTATTGTAAATTTACTTTAAATATGTATTTTTGTAATTAATAGTTTCTTGAAACTTAATGAAAATGATGAAAATAAGAGTGAATTTTATTGCTTTATTTTATTTTATAATTGAAAAAGTTAATTAATATTGAATTATCATCATCACGATTATCATCATTATTATAATAAACAGAAATGTTATTATTATTGTTTTTTAATACATGTTTTGATGTTAACAAACTTTTCACTTTGATTTTTATATGATCTTTATGATAGAGCAATGTATGGTACGAGTGGTACGAGTGTATCAACTCTTGATACAAGCATACTATTTGTTGATATGGACATAACATAGGATGCTACATTTCTTTGTACTGATTGTTAAGTTACTATAGGTACTTGTATTGTGGTATTATCTGAAATGTACAACCATATTATATACTACTGTCTTACTTGTGCTTTGTGGGTGCTTAATTTATTTATGCTCATTTGACCGTATCATGGGAGCATATGATCATATGCGATACACATACTTAATTTTCTATTATCTTAAAAAATATTGTAGTAGCTCTAAATGCATTTAATGCTTAGTCTAATAGATTTTTACTCTTTGTTTGAGATATTTATTGCTTAGATATACTTCAATTAAGTAAGTAATTTTATTTCTTAAATTAATTACTCTCTCACTCTCTCTCGATTGAATTAATTATGCTCTTTAGCTTTATTCTTAAATTTACTTTTGGATTAATGAGAGTATTATATTGGGTTTATTGTTGTAACTTGAGAGTTTCAATCTTATGAGTTTGACTTTGATCGTAAAGTTTAATAGTAAGCTTTGAAAAGGGTTTTGATTCTTATTGAAGAGCCAATTTGTATATTCTTGAATTATTTAATGGAAACCTAAGTTGTTACTTATATAAGTGGATGTAAACAAGGTTATACCAAACCACTATAATGTAAGTCAACTCAATATGCTTGACACAAAATAATCCATATAACATTAAATAATTCAAATAACCTAAAAATGACATGATTAACCCATTACATAAGATTCAAATATACAATTTTTTAAAAAATTAATGAATTAAGCTTGACACGACCCAAGTTGATATATTCCAATTTATAAATTATGTTTTAACAAGGTTAGTAAATTATCCATAATATGACCCAATTTTATAATATTAATAACATATTAACACAAACTCAATTATAAATAATCAAAATTCACTTTTCTCATGTTATATTTATATCGAATTGATAGTTCATAAAAAAAATTATGACTGACATTTTATTTGGATGATTTTACGGAGAAAACTCATATGATATCATATCATATCAATCCACATTTTTAAATGTTCCTCTATCACACCTTACCCCCCTTATAAGGCATGATATGCTCCTGGAATATGCTTAACAGATTCCACTCCAACGTTGGAATCTGCTAAACATATTATAAGGGATGTTAAAAATCAATTATCGATCCCCTTTATAAGTTAAAAGTATTAAGAAGTAACATTAAAATCATTAATCAAACGTAACGGTATAAAAATTTTGATCATATTTTTTATCATGAAAATGAAAGAATTTAAAAATTTCGATGTCATTAAAATAAATGCTTTCAAAAAGAAGTTTTATAAAATCTAATAAAATCCTTGTATGATTAAATACTCTGTAGGTGATGTAGCATTTAAAATCTGGTCATACCACTTTTCATTAACTTAAACAACACATGGATAAAGTAAATAGTATGGATAAAGCTAACATTTAAAAACATGCATATGTTAAACCAAAACATGATTATATATATATAAACAATATTTATTGTCTCTGGGTATTATCGCAGTTGCATACTTACATCGTGTTTAACATAAACATACATAACGTAACAACTACCTAATTATTCCCTTCTAACAACCTTGGCTTATCAGGTGTGAATCTCGTCTAGTCTTAACTTCTATCACTTCTTTGATCTACGTTCAATAAAATGAACATTGAGTATAAACTCAATGGTGCATAATAAACGAAGATAGAATAATGGTATAAAATAAATTATCATTTAGAAGTAGGATGAAATACCTTTATCGCTGATCAAATAAAAACATCATATAAGATATCATTTGTAAAATAACAAAGTGAATGAACATCATAGTAAAATCAGTTTCATTAACATATCATCGATAAAGAAATAATGTATAAAGATCATATCAAAATGATATTTGAATAATAGAATCTCAATTATAGATTTATTATTATTATTATTATTTATTATCTCAACTGTCTATGTCATAAGTTACAGTAAACCTGTAACTTGGATGGAAGATTGGGTCTCAATCCCACCCCAAAGGTGACTAATCTCATCTGCTGGATCACAAGTTACAATAACGAGTCACTGTAACCCGGATAGGAGATGGGTCTCAATCCCATCCTTAGGTGATCATATCCTATAGTGTGCACACCTCTCATTGGAGAGGGACCAGATATCTTAACCTTCAACCCAATGAGGAATATCTCATCATCATCTATCTATCTCGCTATTATCTGTTTGTTACCAATTATAAAACATAATTCTTTTCAAAAAAAAAGTCTTATCAAATCCTACATCAAGTAAGGTGATATCATATAGAATAAATTCATAAATCAATTATTCAAAAAAATACATTTTCATATTAAAAAATCCTTAAACAACATAAATACCAATTATGTAATCGATCAAAAAAATAGACAATTAAACCAATATTTTAAATAAAATCATTAAAAGTAAATACATAATATGTTTATTGTGCACGCACCTCAAATAGAAGTTCCTTTCACCTTCTTTTCTTTTTCTACTTCACATCTTTTAATTCCTTTAGCTATAATTACAAAATAACACATAGCTATCAGAATAAGCCTTATAACTTAACCTTTTCAACTATTGTAAAAACTACAGCATAATCAGAATTCACTTCCCACTTCCATTCCACTTCCATTCATCATACTAAAGTAAATCACTATATAAATCATCCTTAAACCCCCTTTTCACCTTATTTAACCACTTATCCAAATTATAGAATTCTAATAGAATTTCGGTAGAGTTCCATCTGTAATTCAGATATCCCAAAATCACATCTTCCAAATCTACCAATCCACCTATAGAAAACACAATTCCTTTCCTCCAAAACATAATTTCCATACAATTCACAATATATAATACAAAATCTCAAATCAAAACATAATATACATCCATTTACTCCTCCAATATCCTATCCACCCTAAATTTACACATTATTCATCAAATATCATACATTTTCAATCATTAGAACTCATTTCCATCATTATACACAATTAAATAAGATAAATACCATAAAAACCCATAATAGCCAAAAATTTCCATCTTAATTAACATTAGTTTTCCTTAAATTCTCTTCATTCTAATTCATACTAGTACACATTCATTTCACATCAAACCCTTCATATATATGCAAACCCCTCTTTGGCTAAATATATTAGCATATACTTTCATCATTTCACTTTCTTTCTTTCTTTCATATTTCTTATTAAAATCATTAATCCTAACTCATTATCTTTCATTTTCATCCATTTAATCAAATTAAATCACATTTCTATGAAGAATCCCACATTGGCCAATTTCTTTCTTCTTTATACTATGAGTTTTACATCATTTTAATTCAAACCAAGGCTTAATTCATAATAAATATATGTTATTCTACCTTATTCTACCTTAAAATCAACTTAAATCAACTTTAATCAAGAAAACTGTCATGCCTTTCTGTTGTGCGACATGCTCCCGTAGAATAATTAACGATCTCCAGTAAATGGAAACCACTAAGTACTCTACAAGGGATACGTAAAATTTTGTTTTTTATTTATTTATTTATTTTATTTCATGGGTACGTCGATCTAAGTTTTTTTTTACGGAAGTATTAACTCCAAATAACACTCTTGCATTTACTGCCTTAACATTATTTAAAATTACTTAATCAATTTAATTAGAACTTTGATCTATTCCAAGTCCTTGCCTTTGAAGAGACCCATACTGAATTGGTGCTTTGGGAATCCATGCTCGCCATCCATCTGTTAACCTATGTCCATCAAATGACGAATGCTGAGTATATAACTCAGTGGTGCTTTAACACATAACACAAAAATATAATCATTCGTGTAAAATATATGAAACATGTCATGTAAACCATAACATCATCTTAATAGTATTATCATGTAATCATTTATAGTATTACTTCTAAAAATTTTCAATGTATATCAACATGTATTTGATTCTTTAACATATTCAGGTCATAGTTCATTTCATGTCCTTACGTTATCAACGTTTACAAATTAAAGTTATATATTATCATTCCTTTATGATTGTATAATAATCTAAACTACTTAAACTTTTGTTCATAACCAATATCATTAATTTCATAACATTTCAGGATATATAAAAATCCTGTAATTATTCTAAAATGCGATTTCACATTTTATCACATAGTTCTTTAATTCTTAAATCATAATATAATTAATCATATTAATTATATTCTCTAGCAACATTTCGCATGATTGGGATCAAAGAATGTTATTATATAATCATCACATTAACACTCTCTATTAGCATAAGCTCTTATAATTATTTTCCATAGCTTCGATTTTATAATTATGTCTAACGTATTAGAATTATCCATGATTATTTACTATACATCTATAACATAACCTATCATAACTTAGCATAATTCATTTTTAAATATAGTACCCATATAAGTACGATCATAGTTCCATGATCATTCTATCATCATAATCATTCTCACCGTTGAGCATAAGCTCAAATTATTTCATATAGTAATCATCATATAAAATTATCATCATTACATAACATGTTATCATCAAGAATGTATATCATCATGTATATCATTCTCATGTGTATCCTATCATCATCTCATCATTCTTTAATTAAATATCACCATAGCATATCAC
>CANYBF010421165.1:0-25125 GCA_948192965.1 Dalechampia spathulata
TTATTTCCTATTTTACTCGAGTAATACATCTCGTATCACTATTTAAATACGAATACATGTATCGTATAAATTCATCATCTTAACATCTTTTCCTTCTATATCACATATGCATTCAATCTTATTGTCATGCACACACCCATACTATGAGGCCTATGTGTACGGATGTGACACTTAGGGTATGCAACATCTAGCAAGTCATATAGGATGTTTAATAAACGTTCTTTGGTTATTGAAGAATCTATGCATATTGTTTTTTATGAAACTAACTCCCTTGGTCCAAGAAAAGACAATGATGATGACGATGCAGGAATTCTTTTGGAACAAGGTGACGGGAATGAGAATCAACAAGAGGCTACACCTAAAGATACTAATCAAGAAGAAGTGAATGATCTTCCTCCTCATTTAGCTACAACCCATATTAAGTATGATCTTCTAAAGGACTGGCAATTCCTGAAAGGACACTCCAAGGAGCAAATCTTAGATGAAACATCAAAAGAGGTAACCACTCGTTTTAAATTCAAAGATATTCATAACAATCTTACATTCATTTCTCAGATTGAACCTAAGAATGTGAATGAAGCCTTAAATGATGATAGTTAGGTGTTAACTATGCAGGATGAATTGAACCAATTTAATAGGAATAAGGCATGGAAATTAGTACCTAAGCCTAGTGATGTCTCTATTATAGGAACTAGGTGGGTGTTTAGAAATAAGCTTGGTGAAAGTGGTGCCATAACTAGAAATAAAGCTAGGTTAGTGGCACAAAGATATTTTCAAGAAGAGGGAACCGACTTTGATGAAACCTTTGCACCTGTAGCTAGATTAGAAGCTATTAGAATATTGTTGGCATATACATCTCATATGAACTTCAAACTTTTTCAAATGGATGTAAAAAGTTCTTTTTTAAATGGTTTTATAAATGAAGAAGTTTATGTTGCACAACCCCCTGGTTTTGAAGATTTTGAATTTCTAAATGATGTTTTCAAACTTACCAAAGCTTTATACGACCTTAAACAAGCCCCCAGAGCTTGGTATGATAGGTTGAGTAGTTTTCTTATTGATCATGGTTTTAAAAAAAGCAAAGCAGACACAACACTTTTCATTAAGCATTACAAATATGATATTTTACTTGTTCAAATTTATGTTGACGATATCATATTTGGTGTTACTAATGAAAAATTATGCAAGGAGTTCTCTTAGTGTATGTAGGGAGAATTTGGGATGAGCATGATAGGAGAGTTGAAGTATTTCTTAGGACTTTAAGTCAAGTAATGTGAAGATGGGATCCTCATCAATCAAATCAAGTACATATAAGAAATATTCAAGAAATTTAGACTATAAGATGCAAAAGCTAGCAAGACTCCTATGAGCACTACCACGAAGCTTTTCCTTGGATGAAAGCGGCAAATAGGTTTATCAAAAGAAGTATAGAGGTATGATAGGTAGTTTGCTTTACCTAACTACTTCTAGACCTGATATAATGTTTGTTGTGTGTATATATACTAGATTTTAGTCATCTCTTAGGGAATCACATTTGTATGCTGTAAAATGTATTTTTAAATACTTGATTGGTACTATACACTATGGTTTGTGGTATGCTCAGAATAACTCATTTGACTTGACTGCCTATTCTGATGCTGACTTTACT
The DNA here is from genome assembly GCA_948192965.1 of Dalechampia spathulata. Lineage (NCBI taxonomy): Eukaryota > Viridiplantae > Streptophyta > Magnoliopsida > Malpighiales > Euphorbiaceae > Dalechampia > Dalechampia spathulata. The sequence continues at coordinate 1,649 of CANYBF010421165.1, forward strand.
GGAAATGCGTTAGATAAGAAAAGTACTTCTGGTACTTGTCATTTCTTAGGAAATTTTTTGGTTTCTTCGTTTAGTAAGAAATAGAATTGTGTGTCTCTGTCTATTACTGAATCTAAGTATACATCCGTATGTTGTTGTTCTGCTCAAGTTCTTTGGATTCAACAATAATTAAAGGATTACAATGTTTGTGTTTCATGTACTTCTATTAAATGTGATAACACTAGTACAATAAACTTGTTTAGGAATCTCATTCAACATTTTAAGACTAAGTACATAGACATTAAGCATAATTTCTTACGTGATAATGTGCAAAAAGAAAGGTTGTATTAGAATTTGTTGATACAACTCATCAATTTGTAGATATTTTTACTAAACCCCTTAGTGAAGAATGTTTGAACTTCATCAAACATGAGCTAGGAATGATAGATGGATCATTTTTAAAGTAGGTGTGCTTGGTGGACTTTAGAAATTTCAAGGAAATTCGTAAAACTCTTCAAAATTTTTTGATTTTTAGTCCCCGTATGGTCGTACGTGTTTTGGTACACCCGTACGGATCCTCATTGTCCAATTCCAAGTTCCTATAAATGCAGGGTACAGATACTAATCTTTTTCAATACACCCATACGCTAACTGGTACGGTCATACCAAATTTAGTACGCCTGTACGCGTTAAAACTTCATATTTCTAAAATTTTTGCTGAGACTTTAGTATGGCTATATAGAATTTGGTACGAGCGTACGTTTCACAAGCACAAAATCAATACAACCATATAGATACGGTACATCCATACATGATACAGTTAAAAATTTTCAATTTTTTTGGGTGAAACTCTCGGTATGGTCGTATGCCTTCAATAGTACGCCTATATGCGATACTGAAAATTCAAGCATTTTTCAGCCGTACGGCTGTACCAAAATTGATACGCCCGTATGCGATCTGGAAAACCAATTTTAAAAGCGATTTTTCAATTACCGCTGATTACCGAAAATCCATTTCTCTGATTTCTCTCTCAAATCCTCACCAAATTCATTAAAATTAGTCCTAAAACACTCAAAATCCATTTGACCATAATCTTATTCTTCATTTTTTGTTGGTTTTCTTCTTATTTGTCAGTTTTCAATTTCAATTTTAACTGTTTTATTCAGCTTTTCTTTTTGAGTTTCTGAGTAATCTAGACATATTTAGCCTTAGGTTCTTTAGAGTGTAGTGCTTAGGATTGTGTTAGCTAGGTGTGGTTCAAATTTTATTGATTTCTGTGTAGGTATCAATTTTTGAGTTTTTCCAAAAATAGTCAAAGTTGTGCCCGATTTTTGAAAACTTTATTTTTCTGTTAAATTGTCTTCTTTTTTACTATTTTTCGATATGTCAGCTCCTCCTACTCATGATGGCTTTTCATCCTGGGGACGTAAAGTCAAACGCACTGTACCAGCAGGCACTGGTCCTTGTATTGATACTTCTGCTTTTGTGGTATGCACTTCTATTCTGAGTAAGAAAGTATTTTCTCACTCTCGTTTTACGTATCATCCTACTCTCCATCAGACCGGATTAAAGGATGACATTCTACAATATTTGACCAATGTAGGTTGGTCAAATTTTGCATTCTTAGATAACCATTTCATCCAGTCTGTAGCTTTAGAGTTTCTCCAGACATTTTCTTTGTCTACCTCCTTTAACTGCACCTTTTACCTCTTTCGTAAACCCTATACCCTTTCTCCATCAGAGTTTGATGCTTTATTTGACTTTCACACTAATGACATTGTAAATGCTAAATCTATGATCTTTGACCATAATTCTTTCTGGTAGAATATCACACTTGATACCCCATTTTATCCTTCAAGGCTTAAAGCCTCCTGTCTTAAGTCTCCTTCTCTGTACTACTATCATAGACTGATCTCTTATCTTATTTTTGGGAGATCCGAGTCTAATGACACCATCATGAGCCTTGACCTTATATTTCTTTACTCTATGGTCACTGGTATCCCTATTCAGTTTGGACGCTAGTTTCAGACCTCTTTTCATGAGGTTGGCGTTCAAAAGCTCCTTGGTAGGGCTATTTTGTTTGGTCCTATTATCCATTACATCTACCAATAGCTGCATGCTTTTCCTGCTTTTCCACCTACTCCTGGATCGCGAGGTCCCAATCTTGATCTGTTATTCATTGAGCATTCGATGCTCCTTGAACGTACTTCTGATGATGAGTATGTCATTCGTTCTGAGTATATTACTTAACATCTCGATCACCTTCAGTCATTGGGTCTTCCCAATGATACTATCTCTCTTATGGATGAAGGGCTGTAGAGATTTATCGGCGCTTACAAGTGCCTATCCCGGAGGATACTTCTGCAGAGTTACTTGTTCAATCTGACTCTTCTGACACCACACGCCAGGTGGCTCTGAGCCAAGAACAACAGCGTCATTTTTAGGGTGGATCATCTTCTTTAGCTATTCCTGATCCTCCTGCTCTTGCTTCTATGGATCATGCCACTGCTCCTCCTTCTATTGTTGATCTGCTAGCTTAGAACTTTACAACGCTCACCACTACTCTAGCGGGTTTTAAGCGAAGCTTTGACTGGGTTGATCAGCAGCTTGTTCATCTTAGTCAACATGTTGTTACTCTTGACCAGTGATTCGATCAGCATGTTGTCAAGTTCCATGAGTTTCAGACGACTACTATAGATAGTCTCCAGTCCATCAGTCTCATGATGGACCCATTTATTCGTGTCCAAGTCCTCCTCTTCCTTAGGATCCACAGTGATTGTTTGATGTTATCAAAGGGGGAGATGTTTTGGTTTTAGTTCTAGTTTTAGATTTTTAGACTAGTTCTGATTTTTGTTATTATTTCATTATTATTGTTGCTTTGATCATTGTACTATATTCAGTTTCTTTTGTTTCCTTGCTCTAATTAGTGTATTGGATATTTTTGAGTATATATATGATGTTTATTCAGTTCATTATCCTTTGTTGTTTGTATTGTTATTTCTCTGATTATGACGTAGTTTGGTTTGATAATGCTTTGATCATATGTTATGTTTATGTTTTGATCATATGTTATGTAGTTTGCTCTGATCATATGCTTAGTTGTTTGTGATTTTCTCCCTTCCTTTGTGTTTAATTAATTACTATGTTTTTCATGGCATGAATTCTAAAATAAAGGGGGAAATTTCTAAAATTTTTCAAATCTAAAATTTTTGAGTATGTTTTGCAAATTGAACTTAAATTGATTGCCAACATCAAAAAGGGGGAGATTGTTAGACCCATGATTTTGATGTGTGTGTTTTGTATGAGTCAATTTAAGTTATTTACAATTTAAAATAATTTTTCTATGTATGGTACGGGTGTACCACTTGTGTTTGTTGTATGGTACGGCCATACGGTTGACCGTACCAAGTCAGATTGACTTTATTGTATATGTTATGGGTGTACCAATTCTTTTGTGTTGAGTGGTATGGGCATACGGCTGACCGTACCAAGTTAGCTTTGTTTCCTTGAGTTTGGTATGGGTATACCATTGCTCGCAAGAAATTTTGTTTATCAGGAAATTGAGTTTAGTACGGGCGTACTATTGCTCGTAGGAATTTTGCTTGTCAGTAGATTTACTTCTGTACAAGCATACCAATGGGTGGTACATTTTTGCCTTATGTTTAAATCTATGTTTTTGAATCTTCAATTGTAAGTAAGTCTACTTATTGTATTATAATTCTAGCATTATAAACTCTCTTTGTATCTTATTCCCATAATCTAGTGTTGAGTTTTGTAATTGTGGGTTGGTGTGAGATTAATGCTTGGAGTATTAACTTGTATTTGAGAGTTTAATTACTGTGAGATTACTATTATTGTAAATGTTTGAGTGTGAGCTTGAAAACATTGAGGTTAGGATTCGATTAAGAAGTCCTTTGTGTAACCAATTAATTGTGATTAGTGGAACCCTAAATTGAGAAATTATGAGAAGTAGACATAAATAATAGTTAATATTAAACCTCTATAAATTTCATACGTGTTATCATACTTCCGTTAGGATTTCAGATACAAAATAGAAAATAAAAACCCATCTTTTTTATTTGGAAAAAAAATTAAAAACTCATTTCATATATTTGAAGTGTCTTTCAATTTTAAACTGATTTTGACATTGTTGTTATGCCTTCATTCATTACAAATTTTTATTTTATTTTAAATATTTAAAATTAAAAAATAATTAAAATTAGATTAAATAATATTGGACAAAATAAGGATGTTTTGGAAAAATTCTTGGATGATTCGGATCTGTACAGGATTATAAACTTACTAATAATATAATAATATGTATCAATTTTGATTAAATGATAAATATTCTTTAATTATTATCTATATATTAATGATAATTATATATAATTAATATAAAATTAATAAATATTTAATATTTAATAAAAATTAATATATATCATTATATTATTAATAAATATAAAATTTTATGAAATGAATTCGGAGCATTAATAATTTTTCGGATGTTCAGACCAACTTTCTAGGAAAAGGGAAAACAGAATCATTTGACTGTCATAAAATCGTTTTTTTTCGAAAAAAGAAAGAAAGAAATTATTGATCGGAAATGCTCATACAGCCGGACAAATCCCAACTTTAAGGATTACAAAAATCTCTTTCGCTTTGATTTAGGGATTCTGAAATGGCATTGGTTCTTTTGAGACTCACCCCTGCAATTCCTTTCTCTTCACCGCTCTCCTTCAAAATGGCATCCTCCACCAAGAGCACCCCCACCCCCTCTTTCTCATCTAATAATCTCACTAGTGCTAGAAAGCTTCCCGTTCTTCTTTTTGATATAATGGACACAATTGTTCGCGACCCTTTTTACCAGGACGTCCCTCCTTTTTTTGGGTACTTTATCACTGATTTCGATTTTCGATTTTGTTCCGAAATGTATTTACAGATTATTGCTCTTTTGGGTGTTTCATTCTGCTTTAACTGTTTTATTACCATGAGAATTATGCGTTTCTCTTTTCTTTTTTTCTTTTTGAGATGATAATGTAAGGGAATTCAATTGCAGAATGTCTTTTGAGGACCTTATTGAAAGTAAGGATCCAACAGCCTGGATAGAGTTTGAAAAGGGATCCATTGATGAGGTACTGAGAGATTGTTTAGTACTCAACGTTCTGAGTGAATTAGCTAAGTCATAATTAATGTTATCAAGCCTTGTTGTGGCTTTTCAAAAATTTTAAATCTTCACATTGAGTAATTGGGATGGGGTAGATTTCAACCTATGAAAGATGTTGTCAACAAAATTTATGAAGAAAAATGGCTATGAGATTAGAGAACTTGTTCAATTATTTTGACAAACGAGCTAAGAATAAATGCAAATGTATCTTTGAAATGAATCACATTATGGGTCACCTTTGTTTTTCTTGTTTTTACTGGAGCCAAGCTGATGGATCTATATCCTGAAGATAGTGCCTCATCTTCTTGTTTTTTTTTTTTTTATTATTGAACTACCATGCTAATGCTATTATTACCTTTTCTATTTATTTCACGTCCATCTTTGAGCGAGGTCTTCTTTTACCTTTTGCCTTCAGATTGAGCTGTCCAAAAGATTCTTCAAAGATGGAAGACCTTTTGATTTGGAAGGTTGAGGTGATTTTACGTTTTTGATAATACTGTTAATGTTGGTTAGCCTTTCTGCCACTTGTCTGACTTTGCTGACCATATGATTATACCATCTTTCCCTTTATAGCATTTTGTTCAGTTTTATTTTGGCATGATTTTTGCATTCTAAGACTGGTGGATACATTAATAGTGACTACTGACCATAAGATTTTGTTAGTCGCCATGCTTCTTAGAGTTCCACGGTGTCACTGTGAAAGAGAGATCAGAATCGAAGCAACCATTGGACAAACTGTAGGGCTAACCCTGTTATACTTAGAGAGAAGCAGGGCATTCCACTGATTCGACTTAGGGAGAATAGCTTTCCCCTAACTCAGAGCCACTCCCCCTAAGCTGACCTGGACTAAATAACCAAATCAATCTGAAAAACAAGTTTAAAAATAAAAAAGCTAACCAAATTGACCTACTTTGGTTTGGTTCAATTTTCAAAACTGACAAACCAAATACTCACCCGTACATGCCGGTAATCAAGCCACACACTGTTTGCTGTTCTTTGTTCTAATTTAGTGCTTACGTGCTTTTGGTTATTCATGGAGCAGTGAAGATTTATGTAGCATCTTGCTTTGTGACCACCTGCAGTGGCAAGTGCTGGGATCCTAAAGAGCAGATAGTTAATGTGGAAATGAGTGCTTTTCTTTTTTAAATGGTACATTTTATTCTCTCTACCTTTTCTTCTATAGAAATTCTAATTTCATCTTTTTTCTCTACAGGACTCAAAGATTGTATGATGAGAGGATATTCCTACTTAGATGGCATTGAAGAGTTGCTCTATGATTTAAAACAAAAAAACTATGAGATGCATGCTTTTACAAATTATCCCATTTGGTAAGATGAAATAGATTTGCCATATTATTGCGTATGTGATGAAATGGCTCATCATTTGTTTCAGATTGTGATTTATAGGCATACAATGATCGAGGAGAAGTTACATATTTCAACATACATGTCCTGGACATTTTGTTCGTATCTATATGGTATGTCCAGTATTTTGAGTTGGGAGCAAGAGATTAACCTTCATCTTATTTTTGGCTTACTGATCCATATAGAATAATCTGGCATCATTCTATCTAGTGTCATCATTTCTGTTTATGATCTAAGGCTTCTCTGTGAACTTCCTGTTGAGATATATAAGAGCTGGATCCATGTTATATTTTCTATATCCAGGATGTTTCTTTTTCTCATTGGTTACAGATGTCGTTCCACTCACAGATGAAATTAACCAATCTATCATGAATATCAGTCTTAAAAGTTTCCTTTTCAATTGGGAAGCACTTATTTACACTGTGTCCTTTACCTCCAAAAACATGTTGCACGCTGCTCAACTTTCTATGTCCACGTGTGCACTTGCAAGTTATTTGGCTTTCTTCCGTTAATCTTCAAATTATTATTTTTGATATGGTTCAAAATTGATTGTAATGCACATTCTTTCTGACATCCTTATTCATTCGCACCAGTTTATTACTTCACTTGTTTAGCATTCGAGAAAATAAAGAATGCAGTTTCATTTAGTTATGATATGATAGATCTCGTTGAAATATTACTTATAGCTCACGGATAAACATTCATTTCTGCATTCATTGATGAGAAATGTTGCATTTTGTCTACCTGTGCTCCTCAGGCTTATGGCGTAGGAGCATGAGAAATTTCCTGCCTAGACTGGCTACATGATGGACTGCATTCACATGGGTGGACCCTGTCGTATATGGGGCCCTTCAATGTGAATAAGGTTCCATGAAAATCATAGAAATTTCATGTGCTGATGAAAGTGTTGGGTCAAATTGTAGCTTGTGTTGAGTACCAATCCATTCTACTTACAAACCACTTAAACTTCTCACATCTTTTTCATGTGGGATTTCTCCAACATTCCCCCTCAAAAGCAACCAGTGTGAATCAGTTGTCACTTGCTAAACATGAATTTTCATCTAGAGGTCTATCAAACACCTAGGCCTATTACCAATCATTTGACCATCTTAGGCTTTGATATTACATAGAAATTCCATGGATCAAACTCTTAACGGTGGCCCTAAATGGGGTTAGCATCTATATTACACAAAATCAATTGGTTTGCACTAATTATCTATCTGCTCCACTTATAAGTCACTTAAACTCCTCACACCTTTTTCATGTTGGATTCTCCAACAAAAACCTTGACCAAGAAAGAACATCTTGGGTGAATGGATCTAATACTCTTGCTTGTGGTAATGGTGCTTGAGAATGTTGCCTAGAAAATGTTCATTACAGACTACACTCATAGGAGTGGGCGTCACCTCTATTCTGCTGTCAGCTCATGTGATTAAGCGTCCATGAAGAGCTGATTCAGGCAAGAACTTTTTGGGTGCACAAATCTAATTTCAGTGAATGTGACAAATGCTTATTCTGGGGAATATTGATCCACAAGCCCTTTTCCAAAGCAATTCATCTGTGCAGTTTTTCTTTTTCTTTTTTGCCATTTTATTTTTTTTTTTGTGGTCACATTTCCATTTATTCTTTCAATATTTTGATTCAACTGATTGTGGTGATGTTGATCTGCTTTCCGTTCCAGGCAAGAGAAAGCCTGATCCTGATTTCTATTCGGAAGTGCTGACACATCTTAAAGTTGATCCAGCCAGCTGTGTTTTCGTTGATGACAGGTTTTCTTGCTCTCTCATTTATTACAATAACATAAAACCCATTCCTAGCTCTAGAGTGAAAAGATGTATGCATCCATTCAGCTGTGTGCACTATCACCGTTTTCTAGTCATTCTGTATTTTTCTTGTAAGAATTTTGTATTTTTCTTGTAAGAATTTTGTATTTTTACCGTCAACATGGTTTATCAGATCAAGTAAATTACACTTTTCTTTTAGCTAATAACTGAAGCATCTATAACTGTGAATCTAACTCACATAACTTTCTCATCATAGGAAAATAAATTTGAATAGAAAAATGCAATTTTGTGTATTACGATGAAGTCAATTTTTTATTGAATATTGTAAAATACAATTTGAACCTTGACAAGCTTATTGTTAATTTTACTCCCATGTTTCTGCTGCTATTATGATTATAATTACTATTTCGTTATTGATGTAAAAGATTTTATTTATAATTCTAAGATGAAGAAGATATGAAAATGAATTCAATTTGATGTTTGCGTAGGTTAAATATATCATAAAATGGCACCAGTGACTCGCTTTTTAAGTTTGGACTAGTATAACTAGCTGGTTTGTAGCTTTGCGGAAGAGCTCTCGAGTTCATCTATAAGCTTTTCAGCTCTGTTCCTATTATTCATTACATTACTGAAATCTTCATTTCCTCCGTGTGGTGAAACTCGTCCAAGTTTCATTGTGGATTCATGGGTTTGCTCTCTAGCAATCAAAACAGCCCCTTTACACACTTTATAGCTACTGCGATTTTACCTCTGTAACAATTTCTAGCATGTTTTTTTAATTTGCTTGTGTGAACTTCCAAAACAGCTGTCTTCAGTTGGCTGACATGGATACCTATAATTGGTCAAATGAGCATGCATTATGTAAAATAATTTTCAAGCTTCACCTACTAAGCTGCAGCAATGTGATTATTGCAGGTTGAGAAATGTAGAGGCTGCAACTGAAGTTGGTATAGTCGGCCTACATTTCAAAAATGCGAACGCACTGCGTGAAGACCTCGCTCGAATCGGGATCAACATCTCAACAAGATGATCAGAAAAGATGTGATTAGCCCGAGCTTTAGGAATGCACAATTTTTTTGCTCACCATTTTACATGGTTATGACTAAGCAACACTTTGAAGGAATAACTACCATGCTATATTCACAGGCAATGTCAAACTGTGGGAGCACTAGCCTATTTATGAATAATGTCAATGTGCTTCAGCTGCTACGCATAAGTTATTCAGAAGTCTTGAATGCTATGAACTCTTTTACGACATTCGGTATACATATGAAAAATATACGATCTAGCGTTGATGATTCATTTGGTATGGACGGATTATCTTCACCTAGACAATGAGTTGGTAAGATGTAATAAAATGGAAATGAAAATGAGAGAGAGATGCTTGGCTTGGCGTGGCAGGGCAAATGTTCTTTGCTTCCTTTTATTGTCTTCGGAATGTTTGTTATTAGCAATGCAATCTTCTTTAATAAATCAAATTAACAATATTTTATTGTTTTGTTTTTCAATTAAATTCCAAAATTCATTAAATAAATAATTATTAAATTTAAGCAATCAAATATCCATTATTTTTATATTTACAAAATAAATTAAAAATTATTTATTGGATTCTTAATTATATGTAACAAGTATTATTAATTTAACACTAATTTTCTAATTAAATATTCCAATAAGATATTATTATAAATAATATTAAATTGGCAAAGATGGATCAGTTATTATTTTTTAGTATTTTATATGAATTTGTGGAAGAAAATAATAAATAAATAAATCAAAACATTATATGTAAAGCTCCTGTCTTCGTATATGTAATATCTGATAAACAAAGACGACTCCTTTGAAAGCTTCTTGTGGTTTCTTTATCTATTAGGGTGAAGCATTTTGATCTAAAACACAACTGAATCATAATCATGGATGAAGAATATGATGTTGTAGTGTTAGGAACTGGTCTTAAAGAATGCATCCTTAGTGGTCTTCTCTCTGTTGATGGCCTCAAGGTGTTCTTTTACGCTTGTCTTTCTCTTTTTTGCCCTTTTTCTTGTCAATTTTTGTTTAGAAATGTAGTCTTTTTGAAGTTGCTAACTTGATTTTTATCACAAATTGTTGATGGGTTTTTCTTTATTCCAACTGGGTATCTTTATCTGTGTTTTTTTTTTTTTGTTTTCTGATGGATCTAGATGTTTGATCCTGAATTTCTTTTATATGGGTTTTGTATTTTTTTTGTTGATTTTGTTGTTGTGAAGTAGAGATCTATGTGGTTTTGTGTATTTATTCATTTGTTCATCATTTAAGTAGAAGCTCTCACCCTGTTTGGAGTTGAGTTAAGTTGGTCTAATTCTAATCTACTTGCATGTAAGACAAGAAATTTAATTATACTTGTTCATGTTTAGTGTAAGATAGAGGTAGTTCAATGGCTATTCTGTATGAGAGAAGCACTGAGATGAGTTATTGAATGTTGAGTTGATTTGTGGATTGTTGGGTTAGTCTATCTTCTTGCTTGATTCTTTTAGCTATTTACTTGAATCTGTCAATCGATCTGTTCACTGCAAATTCAATAGACTGTACTGTATGGCTAGTTTGAGTCATTTTTCCGCCGTGGTTCCACCTTTTTGCCATTTTTGGATGCCATGAACTGGTTTTCTAATGTTGTTTGCGATTGTTTACTATTTGGATTATTAAATTACAACTGATGAATTATCTTAAGTTTGTAATGATCCTTTTTTTTTTCTTTCTTTTGGGATCTATAATATAACAACCTTTTGTGTTCACATAATGTGCTGATGTTTTTGCTCTCCTAAGCGCTGAACTAAGATCTTACCATGGTTGACTCTGAACCAGGTTCTGCACATGGACAGAAATGATTATTATGGTGGAGAGTCTGCTTCACTTAACCTTGTCCAGGTACTAAAGACCCAGACTTTTGTTGAATCGGCGTCAGTATTTGTTATTGTTGTTTTGGTCTTGATTGGATTATTCATTCACAGCTCTGGAAGAGGTTTAAGGGAGACGAAAAGCCTCCAGCTCATTTGGGTTCAAGCAGGGACTATAATGTGGACATGATCCCTAAGGTATCTGGTTTAACTTCTCAAGGTTTTTCTTTTGGCCTGTGGACTTGACAGAGCTTGAGTTTTTATATTTTTATGTTTATTTATATAAATGTGTGCTGGTGGTGGGTGGTGCTTGTTCTTTTGGCTAGTTTATGATGGCAAATGGAAATCTCGTGCGTGTCCTCATTCATACGGATGTTACCAAATATTTGTACTTTAAAGCAGTGGATGGCAGCTTTGTCTTCAATAAAGGAAAGGTGATAAAGTTCTTTGACTCGTAGGAGTTGTTTATTTATTGTTTTTGATTTTAATGTGTTTCAGACTCAAATATCTCTTCTTCGATTAATCTAATAGGTACACAAGGTGCCAGCAACTGACATGGAAGCACTTAAGTCTCCTCTGATGGGTATTTTTGAGAAGCGTCGCGCTCGCAAATTTTTCATATATGTCCAAGATTACAATGAAAATGATCCCAAAACACATGAGGGGATGGATTTGACCAGGGTGACAACCAGAGAACTGATTGCGTATGTTCTAGTTCTTTACTTAACTTTCAAAAACATACATTAAACTGCATTTTCATGGCATTCCATGTTTTGATAGAGAAACTTACATTGTTCAAGCATATAATTAAGGAGTATTGGAGAGGGGTGGTTGTTGTGGTAACAGGAACGAATTTAATATTATTAACATTGTATAACATGAGGAAGATGAATAAAAGTGAAAAGGGTGGAATGGATCAAAAAATAGAGAGTGGAACTAAGACGCATGATATTCTTCTCTTTTTACATGATTTTGAATTTTTTTTCTTATTATTTGTTTACAGTTCTCATCTTTCTTCACTACTCAATTAGGAGACTGCACATATCCATCATTTTTATTTGACATTTGCACTTTTGCAGAAAATATGGACTTGATGACAACACAGTGGATTTCATTGGCCATGCACTAGCACTTCATAGCGATGATCGGTACCTAAACGAACCTGCCTTAGATACTGTGAAGAGAATGAAGGTAAAAGATACTTAGTTTGAAACTCAATTTCTGTTTCAGAGTTTTCAAATTCTTATAATTATTTGCTCTCTGTGGTGTTGCAGTTATATTCTGAATCTCTTGCACGATTTCAAGGAGGATCTCCATATATTTATCCTTTGTATGGTTTGGGAGAGCTCCCACAGGTCTTTCTTTGTCTCTCTTCCTATACCCCCACCCCACTCTACCCAACTACCCCTGTTCTTCGGTTGGCTGAAATATTGATTTTGTTTTTCTGCCCAGGCATTTGCACGGCTTAGTGCTGTTTATGGTGGTACATATATGTTGAATAAACCTGAGTGCAAGGTAATAAATACCTGTCGGATTTTGGGGGACTGTGATATATGTTACTATTGCATTACCTTAGTTCTGTGTATGAGAATGCTTGTGCGCCATTGCTTTTTGGGAAGAATTTGTTTTCAACATATTGCTTTATTCAGGTAGAGTTTAACGAGGAAGGAAAAGCTGTTGGTGTCACTTCAGAAGGGGAAACTGCTAAGTGCAAGAAAGTTGTTTGTGATCCTTCTTACTTGTCCAACAAGGTATACTAATTTTCTTTCTTCTAGATAAAATATCGAAGTTGTATAATCTTTTATTACTGATAACTGTAACCATTGCAACAGGCTAGGAAGGTTGGTAGGGTTGCCAGGGCAATTGCCATTATGAGCCACCCAATTCCCAACACCAGTGATTCTCATTCAGTTCAGGTCATCTTGCCACAAAAGCAGTTGGGCCGTAAATCAGACATGTGAGTTCCAGACATGTTCACTAGTCAAATGTTTTCCTTTCTCCGTTGATTGTTTATTCTGAGTTTGTGATTTATATTATTTTGCTCACAGATGTTTTAACAATTGTTGTATAGTATGTTCATGAACATGGAACATTGACCTGAGCTTGACCCTAGTGTACAAGGATAGATTTGGAAGACTAGTATTTTCTCTTAAAATCCTATATTTAGTTAAACATTAGGTCTGATATTGTACAACACAGGACAGGGGAAATGATGAGTAGGGCTTAAGGAAAAACTGGACACCACTTAAAAACTGAACTAAATAAAAAAAAAAAGAGGGTAATAAATCCTGCATCCCTTCCTCACTGTCCTTTCTTTTCTCTCTGTTCTAATAACTTCCATGATGCTTTCATGTTGAGCAGGTACCTCTTCTGCTGTTCTTATACACACAATGTTGCTCCAAAGGGCAAATTTATCGCATTTGTTTCATCAGAGGCAGAAACTGACCGTCCAGAGGTTGAGTTGAAGCCAGGAATTGACCTCCTAGGTCCTGTTGATGAGATATTCTACGAAATATATGACAGATATGAGCCAGTCAATGAACCCTCATTGGACAATTGCTTTATATCAACAGTAAGTGTATTGTTTTGTGTTATTTATTGTGTCGACTTGCTTTAGGATTGTTCTTAAAATATACCAATAACTGATTGGAATTTTCAACAGAGTTATGATGCTACAACACACTTCGAGTCAACTGTGACAGATGTTCTAAACATGTATACAATGATCACTGGAAAGGTGAGAATATATATTTATATATATATTCCTGCCTCAGTTTCTTGTTGTCTAAGAATTGTATTATGATTAATTGTATTCTGTGTTTTTTTGGTTACAGGTTCTTGACCTGAGTGTGGATTTGAGTGCAGCCAGTGCTGCAGAAGAATGAAGAAAGCTACGATCAGAATGCAGGCAGTGGTGTTAGCTTTGCGTCGGTTCCAATTTCCTTGCTGCCTTATGAAAGTTTGGACTCTGTCATGGTTTTTTTACTAAATCCTGAAACTTACATCATCACATTGTAATAAAAATGAATGATTAAATGTGCTCATCTCATCTCATCTCAATATGTAATATCTGAAACTGCACTTGGCCTTGTGCATGGAGAGTTACAAATTTCTTGTGCATGCTTTTAACATATGTTGAACACTTCAAGATTATATTGCCTTATTCTTCTCAACATAACTGACTGGTGTTTCATCTTCTTTCAAGCTTTAACTTGGCATGATGAAACTCTTTGGTAACAGAGATTCTGCAGTTGCTAGAAAACATAAATTACCAAAATTGATGGGCCGATTACTAAATGTGTTAAAATCATTGTCATCATCAGAGTAGAGGATTCAACTAGATAGCTGTTTTAATGGAACTGAATTGGAGGTGATTATTATGGTTTTTTTATTATGAGGTGAAGAAGCAGTCATGTGTTCAACCAGCTTCCATTGATCCATCTTACAAGTCTGTTTGATTTTGCAATTTTATATTAATATAAGAATTAAACGATTAATTTCACTTGGGAATACGAGTATGTACTCCTTATATTTAATGGCAAAAAGAAAACAATATCATAAGCATACAATGCACAATGCTGCTTAAGTAAGTAGATAGCATTTCAATGCCAAACTGCATCTGCCATCTTGTAATAACGTACTATCACTTTCTTAATTGTGTTGCACCATTTTTATTAAGAATCAATAAATATTTATTTTTTAACTTCATTTTCTTATTGTCCTTATTAAATGATGGAATTATATTAATGAATGGAAGGGTACTTGTTGATCTTCTCTTTGTTCATGCTGTTTTCATCCCGGGATGGATAGTGGGGACTTCAACCTGAATACTACACGAATTCATTGCATTCCTAATATTATTCAAAGACAATATAACTGATCTTCATCTCCTAGAGTATTTGATGCATAACATTCCAGGTTTCAAGCAAAACACAAGCAAGCAAATAGTTCTTTTTCTGCACAGCCCTCCACAAGCAGCACCTCCTCCTTCAGTTTTTCTATCCATCATACAGACGTTCTTTCCTCCACTCATTTTTGACTTCAAATTATGGGAATGCCTGGCAATGATACCCAAGAGGTTGGTTGCTGCGAACAATTACCTCAGAATCAGAAGCTCCAGTTTGAGGAATGAAGATGAAGAAAAAGGCCAGTCCCACGCAAACTTCAATAAAAACCATATAAATAACAATGGTCGCACCATCGAGCTGCTTCTGTGGCCTCATGACCCTAAGAACGTATCAACTCTGTTATTTGTTCCCCTTGACAGAAACTTCATGCAAATAGGTGGCTTGACTCCTGCCAGGGCCAATATGGAACTAGGCAAGGTCCATATTCCATCCCCACATATTAATCCTGAAGCCACTGCCGGGCCGAAGGCATCTGCTTTTGTCTTGTTGATCCTTTCCCACACAAATAGAATGAAGCTTCCTACACACATGTCAATGGCGAAGTATGACCCCAAGTAGAAAGGTATGGCCATTGCCATTGGGAGAGGAATGAATCTTGCCCATTTCTTGCCTAGTGTGTCTTTTATCAAGTTTATCAAAATAGCTGCTCCGAAAAGGATGTAACAAAGTAAGAGGCAATCTTTTGGCAGAGCTGAGAATCCTTGTACTCCCAATATAGCCATGTTTCTGTAAATTACTGCATTCGGAGAGGGATATACACTTCCAGGCTGCCCAAGATCATCGAAGGCTTTGTAGAAGAGCCAAAACACGCAAGGGGATATCACGCAACCCATTGCAGTGCCAATCACTTGGCTCACAAACATTGACCTTGGTGATGACAAGGTTAAGTAACCCGTTTTAAAATCCTGAGTGAGGTCTGAGGCTGTGGAGACGATGTTCATCATAACTCCGCAAGCTGCAAGTCCTGCAATAACTCCACCACGAGAGGCACCTGCCCATGCGCCAATTATAAAAATAGCAAGTTTCCCGTAGGTGGATGCGAGGGACCAATCAGTGAGTCCACACCCATAAGCATTGCAGAACGCCAAGGTTGGTGCAAAGATGTAGATGACCAGTATGTAATACCATCTGAGCTGGTGAAAGATATGAGGGAGGGTAACAGTAGAAACAGCAGCAACTGCAACATAGCCTGCAATAGCAAACCAAGTTGGAATTTGATCTTTGAGAAAGAGCCTGGTGCGGCATTCATCGTCATAAGAGAGAGCATTGGGAGAATGACTGCCACCAACTGGAAGGCTACTTGCTGGGCCTCGACCTTGAAGTTGGAGAAACAACGCAACCAGAGTCCTGCTTAGCACCTTGAAGAAGTTGTATAAACCATCACCCAAAATCATGGCAATGGCAATAAACACCTGAGTTCATTGCATAAAGCTGGTCAGGGGAAATGAATCCCTTGGAAAACATATTTCAATCAAGCAATGGCATTTTACTAGTTGATTAGAAAACTCACCCTGTAACCTTGAAGGCCACGTATATCACTTGAGCTAAGTTCTGCAGAATACCAATCACCCTTTCTAGTTTCTATCAAAGGCCACATTAGACCCCATGAAAGAATTCCTCCAAGCAACACCGATATGTTGACAATATATGGGCAAATCATTCCAACACCAACATATGTTGCTGAGAAATCAAAGAAAAACCTGGACACAACAATACTCGTAAACTTAAGCCAGAATATACATATATGGATATTTTATTTGACTTTAACATAGCAAAACAACTTCACAAGAAAAGCTTCAAAGGTTTAGTATTAATTTTTACCTGTTCTCATATGCTTTGAGACCTAACGTGGGGAAACTTTCAAATCCACAACCATCTCCTGCAGTATAAAACCATTGAAAGAAACCCCAGAGGAAGCTGAAAGAGAAGAATTTTCCCAACGTTTTCACTTGTTTCCTACAGCAGAAAAATATCAATGGTTAGGTAAGATAACCATATTTACTAAGGAATTCGGCAGGTATGAGGATGTGTTACTTTGCCAGCTTGGCTCCTGCAGGCGTATGGAAGCTGTTGATGAGATGAGCAGTTGCAGTGCCACTTGGATATGTCAATTTGAAATCTATGATCATTATCTGAAGCCAAACAAGGTGATTATGTGAAAGAAACAATACGGCATGATCGATTTAATTTTTCAGTTGCTGGTTTATGTACCTTTCTGAGAGGCACCACTGAGAAGAGGCCCAGAAAACTAACTACAAAGAGAAACCCAATCATCCAAGATAATGATGGATCTTTATGATCGATTTTGTCTTCTGCTGATTGTTTGGCAATAGTTTCACTCATTCCAAAAAGGTAACTCCCAAAGCCCCCTATTTATTCATTAATAATCAAAACATAAAACTTAAAAGATGGAACTGATGCACTCGGTATAAAAATCCAAACATTCATAACCAAAAATTCTTATCAAGTGTAAGCATTGCTTCATAAATTTTGAATTCCAAAACAATTTTAACCATTTCGCTATAGATTCTTCATATCAAAATTAGCATAAACAAAAATGCAGTTAACTGGCTAAAACTTGGAAATGGTATCATTTAGCTATGATACAGGTTCAGTAAGCAAAAATCAGATCATGGTTTAAACAATTTAAATGGAGGATTATAGTGCAAAAACATGACAAATCGCTCAAAGTTTCCTGAGAGTTTGATCCAATGATTAAGAGTTATCACCTACTCCTGAAATGACATTCAGTGTGATTAAACTTATAGTGGATTACACCTAACTTATTAGTAAAATTCCTTGACCATAACCAAATGCTTCTTTT
Organism: Dalechampia spathulata; assembly: GCA_948192965.1. NCBI lineage: Eukaryota > Viridiplantae > Streptophyta > Magnoliopsida > Malpighiales > Euphorbiaceae > Dalechampia > Dalechampia spathulata. Next base: position 19,542 of record CANYBF010421165.1, read on the forward strand.
ATGAAATTCTAGTCTTCTAGCAAAGAACTTCATAATAAATAAAATACCATTATTTGAGAGGACCTTATAAAAGGGAAATACATAAAATTGGCGTGCTTAATTATGAGAGTTGGATAATTCCATTGACAAAACAGAAAGAATCTCGCCGTTCTTAAAAAGGTATTCAAAAGAGGGTTGCTGTTGTTGTTGTTAACCTATTATATATATATATATATATATATTTGAACAATTAGCATCCCTTCCATTTTGACAGAGTCAATTTATGCTCTTTTAAACCATTGAAAAGGATGTCATGCGCTAACTATTAAACAACTACCACCAAATAGAAAAATCAAAAGAAAGCAAGGCGTCATCTTTTTCAAGTTAACTTTTACCCTTCATCAAATTCCGAGAAATCAAGTGGTATATCCTTCCTTTACATAAAAAAATAAAGAAAAAAGCATGTTTCTTTTTCCTTTTAATACCCTCAATCAAATCTCAAAACTTATCATGTCAAAATCAACAAATCAGCATTTCATGCACCTTGAGGGCTACAATTCTTCAAGTAGGTGAAACTTAGACAGGAAGATCACCCCACTAATTAACAGTTAGATGGAAGAGATGTTGCTACTCCGAGTTCTACGTTCCTCAAACTGTCATTCTCGGTAGTTAATCACCCTTACAGTGCCGCTTCCCAAGATAACTCGGTTGGGAAGGATCTGGAATCGGATGTCTAAGGGAAAAGAGAGAGTTTCCTAGCTTGATCCAGTTTCGCTATGTCGCATTGAACATTTGGTTCAAAAGGTTTTTCAATTTGCAACTAAAAGGAATGTCTAGTGTTTTCAGAAGTGTTTGTTTCCTGAAAACAGAAGACTTCATAAATATCTGTTTTATTTGTTTGTTTTGGTTAAATTCTTATTCTTCCTGACATGATTTTCTTATAGTTGATCAAGAAAACAAAAGATGATCAACAACCATATATCTTACTCATCAGTCATACGCAAAAATCAACTTTTACCACCAAATCGAAAATAACAGATAATTATAAGATAAAAAAATGGATGCAAAAGGAAGAGAGAAGGGAAGAGTACCACTAAAGGCGATTCCTGAGGAGGCAACAACACAGGTCTGAACAACAGTATTCTCTTGTCTTGTAAAGGGCTGAATGTTTAAAAACCGCAACTTGGAAAGAAAAGTAGTCCAAATTTTGAGGAAAAAGAAACCCAAAAGACCAGCAGATACATTGAGTGAAGGAATGATTCCAGTTGTGAGATTCAGCTTCATTACTATAAAACTGAACAATATACTCAGCGCAAAACTCACTGCAAATGCCCTTATTGTCAGTTGCTTCCTCCATGATGGCACTTCTTGTTCGTCAAACTCTTCTTCCACTGAATAGTATTTCTGTTGCGCTTCTTTAACAACTTCTCCTTCTCCTTCCACTTCTTCTTCTTCGACGAGTTCTAGGTTTTTATTCTTCTTCCTCTTCTCCAAATCAAAGCCAACTTCTTCATTATTGCCATGCTTCTCCATCTTGTGCAAGTCAGACTGATCCAAAGATTTTCCGATCAATTAAGTAAATGGGTAGCCGTAGATTTCATTACATGTCGGTGGGTTGATGATGAGATGGAGAGAGAGCGATAGAATTTGAGTGACAAATATCAATCTGGTTGGCTCACTGCTGGAAGGAAGGAAGGAAGGAAGGAAGGAAAGGCGAGTGCTTGCAACTTTGACTTTTCCCACTAAAAATAAAGAAACAACCTCCAATAATTATATGAATATTATATTTATTGGAAATAATAATTAATTAATTAGTGAAAGTAGATTAATTAATGGATTAAAGGGAGTTAAATTAAATAACTACTTATTTAAAAATATTTCTTTTTGCCTGTGGGCCAATTTCGGCTAGAAACGTGATGCGATGTGATCATGACATAATCTTCCAATCCATCTTTCCTTTTGTTTTTGATAATCCATGGGTGATTGCGCTTCTTTAATCCTGAAACCTATGACCTAACCCCAAGGATCATAGGTGGGTAAATTCGGATCTGATCTCAGTCAACAAGTGCGAGTATTGGCTCCCGGCGCAAAATCCAGCAGGGCTTACAAACTTTGTTATTCTTCCCTTCCTCCTAGGAACTTACAAACCAAAATGCTCCCTCACCACTTGAATCCGCAACCTAGTACCGTTGAGCTACTCCCGGGGTTCCAATCCATCTTTCCTAAGTTTTCGGCTGGTGGGATGGGATCCCATTTGACCTTTTTCTTTTGATGGAGACCTTAATTTATAAGTATTTATATTACTAAATTACATTTCATTCAATTATATTTTATTATTTTTAAATTTTAAATTAGTTTCATAAAAACATATTTAATCTTTATTTTCTAATAATTCAAAAATGAAAATTCCTAAAATGCCCTCCTTCTTTAAGTCAAACTATGACCAAATAAGTTTTCCTATTTTTAATATCCGAAAATCAAGTCTTCAGACTTATCTCCTCGGTTGCCTTTCTTCTAGAAAAAATTGGCATGCTTCCAAAACGAGGTCGTATTTGTAGAAACATATAAATGCTTTCATCTTATTAAATATAATTATGCAAAATTAATCATCTATAAAAAAAAAACCAATTGAAAATTAAATATATCAATCAATAAATTTACTTTTAAGCAATTAAATTTCAAATAATTATTATATTCGAAATTTAAAATTTAGTGTTATATCATTTAATTTTTAATTTTTAATTTTATCAAATATTATCTTAAATTTTATTTTCTGATAATTAGATACTTTATGAAAATACAAAGCTTTTGAATTATTGTAAAAATGATAAATTTTAAAAGATATTTATTGAAATAGCAATTTCCAAATTTTAACAATTTTTATTATAATGCACTAAAGATTTAAAATATTATCTTAATGATTGTAAAAAAAAGAGTTATTTTTGTTATCTTGAATTATGTAAAATGAATTTGAAAGTAATATATATTATTTTTAATTAAAGTATCATGATTCTATGATTTTTATAATATAATATTAATTTTTTAAAATTGAAAAATTATACAAGAGTAATAATATAATTTTATGTTGTTTTATTATCTTTTTTTAGCATAACAATCTTAAACAATAAAATAAATAAATTAAGTAAATATTATATAAATATATTATTAAATTGATTTAAAAAATATATTTAATCCATGAACCTAAATTCTAATAGGCCCTATAAATCAATTGATTTAAATTTAGGGTGGGTGTTGAGACCTAAGAATCCACGGTTCGAGTCTTGGCAGCCGCAGTGTGGGAGTTACGCCCTCTGGGTGGGCTTCTTGTGGGCACTAGGATCTGGACCCCATCTAGGAAGCCGCTGGGTACCGTGATTTACCCCTCCACAATTGATCGGGCTCGGATGTGGGGCACTTGGGATGAGGGCATCACCTTTTGAGACATAAGGAATTGGATTTAATATCACAAAAATTGATAGTTTGCCGACCGCAATCTATTAAACGTGGCAGCTTCCTTGCATATACCATGAAGTTCTTAGCAACGCAATCATTTAGGCACGCAATCAAAACCCACGCCCATCAAAAGAAAAATAACTAAATAATAAAATTATTTTTCAAAATAATATGAAATAAAAATTATTTCTTAATATAATATGTTTTATATTATATAATTTTTTCGTCCAAAATAAAGTTATCTTTTTATTATCTTTTTATCTCTGGATAGATAGAAGAATTTTAACACTTAAATTTAAAATTAAAATTAAATTTTTTAATTTAAGTTATTTTTAACAAACAAAAAGTTAAAAATTTAATAAATTCTTGGAATAATAAAACTAATATTATTCAAAAAATTTATGAAAAATGAATTTTTAATTAAGCATTTACTTAATAAATGGTAATATCAAGAGCACTAACTGAAATAATTTATTCAAACTGATTTCATTTGAGAATGTTTAAAATAAAGTGAATCAACTTCAATAAAAATTTCATTCATAAGGAGTACTAGAAGATTAATTAGTTTAATGAAATATCTTGACAAGTAAGATAGTAAAATTGATGAATGAGGAATTTGATACAATTAATCGAAAAAAGTCTTTAAAAACTCCAAAAGGACCCATAATTGAAAAGGATATTTTAAAATTAAGAAAAGAAAAAATAATTTCTTTTATTATAAATCCTAGAATTAAAGTAGTCAACATGAATAATAACGATTTAACTCAAGATCTTAAGTAGATAATGCATAAAATAATTGAGAATTACTAGTAGGTCATACAAATATCAAATATGAAATTGATAAAGATGTATTGATTGATAGTGTATTAGCAATAATGGTAGATGTCCTGAAAAAAGAATTTTATGATTTCTCATTGTCCACATAGTCATTAGAAAAGGAATAATTTTTAATGGTTTTAATAAAACCACAAATATGTGACATATGTTATTTTGACAACTTCACTTATGAATTTCAAAAGTATTATTATAATCTTGATCTGATATCTCAAAATTGCATGTTAGAATTATTTTTTGCTAAATTATTTAAACCTTGACCAGAAGTAGCATAAAAACTGGATTTCCAACTCCTCCTAAATAAAGACACAATAATTAATGGTTTAAATGGAAGGATCTAAGTAGTTAGTTACACCATGAGAAAGGCATACACTAAACTTCAAGTAAGGGAAAATGCAAAATTTATTCCTTATTTGAACAAGAGTTATTATTCCTAGATTAATTATGTTCCTAATAGGTATGGTTATTCCTTAAGATCAGAAGAAAAATCTAGAATAAGGTATTCTTCTAAAAAAAATTAAAATTTATAGGAAGAGATGAATATCGAGAAGATAAAGAAAGGTTAAAAGAAATTCTAATAGGCCCTGTAAATCAATCATCTTAATATAAAATTAAAGAAATTATTCTCACAAGAATAAAAACTCAATTTGTGTCACGTCTTTTGGTTGCGTAACATGCTCCCGAAGAATGATTACAAATTTTTGTAAAATAAAAATTCATAACCATCTAACAAAGGATACTTAAACTTTTTTTTTTAAAACAAAAAAATAACACGTTTAATACAAACCTTCAAAAAGGTAAACAGTTATAAAATTACATGTCCCTTTTTTTTTATATCACACATTTATAATTTAACAACTTTAAGTGTACTGCCAAAGTACTTTTAATAAACTTGCACGATTAACTAACTAAAAAATCCATAATAGTTTGATTACCACACTGAAGTTATTGGTCCTGCTGCTGCCACTAACGTTTCTCTTCCGCAGTCTTGCTTATCCTACGTTTATCAATTGACAAACACTGAGTATAAAACTCAGTGGTGCTATAAACTCATGCAAGTTACATCATAATAACATTAAATTTCATGACATTACTAAATCATGAAATATGGATAATATACTTTCCAAGACAATTATGAATAACAATGAATTTACTATGCATAAGAATTAGTGCAATAAATATCATGCATAATAGCATTTTGATTATTACCCATCTTTATGAAGAATGCTTATTGATGAGAATGCATTCATGTAATGCATTCTCCCTCGTATTTTCCATTTCATTCATATGCGCATTTTCCGGGCTTTCAGTAACTTAT